>JBAMJV010000436.1:0-80948 GCA_037951105.1 Echinarachnius parma
CGGCACCCAAAAGTTTGGCAGTTCTAAGTTAGACCAAGATCTATCATCTGGCAAAGTTTCAGGACAATAGCTGCACCCGTTATTGAGGTATCCGACGAACAAAATCCTTGTTTTCGTGTCTCTATGCATTGGCATACAGACACAAAAACAATACTAGATGTTGAATTCGTCACTTTTGACGAATTAAGGTTATACATATCGATTTATTATGATAAAAGGATGATTCCAAAAATAACTACTCAATCATGATATCAATAGTAATAGATTCCCCCCACCCCTGAAAAAAGAAAGAAAAAAAGAAAAAAAAGGAAAAAATATTGCCTTGGATTCGAACCCACGACGCTTTGATCTTGTGTCACAAATTATACCGCGAGACCAACATTAGATCTCTTAACGAAAATGGGAAATCGGGAAAGCTACATCAGTGATTGCACACTGCATTTGTCATTGTAACAGTGAATTATTTGACCTTTGAACCTAATTTACATATCCTTAACGCCATTTTCATATTCCAATCTTATCTTATGAACATTTTCCTTTCATTATACCATACATGTGTGCTGAATTTCATGTCCGCGGCGTACGTGGTTATTGAGTATTCATGCTTGATTTATTTGACCTTTAACGGTAAATATGACAATGAAATATGCATTTTCGCGATTTGGTATTAACTTATGAAATGATGGACTTCCAAATCCCTATCTACATGCGAAATCTCAAATTGATAGCATAATTCCTTCAGCAGTTATAGGTCGATAACATACGTTTTGGCTAACCCTCAATTTGTAACAGATTTGAACTCTTATTTCCAATCAAACAATTCATCAGGATCCAGTGAAGAAAACTAAATGGTGTGAAAAGATCGCGAATACAGCAGGACATCAGCTACGATATATCAAAATTTGGGAGAAAATTGATGGAGAATAAGCGAGATATGGTCAATAGTCCGCTGTGATCGATTTCAACATTGACTGAAATTGATTTAAATTCGCATTTTCAACTTTAACCGTCAATATGATGACTTTATAACATTTACTCGGCATAAATGAGGTATGAATTCGTATCTACAACTCATAATCTATCCGAATATTAAAAGAAAATTGGATGTTTGTGGACTTTTTAAAAAGTTATGGCCGAATAAAAAAAGGATGTTTTTACCATATTTTGCCAATTTGCGTGCGCGCGTAATTTTGACTTTGACGCGCGCGTACTCCGTTATTATGAGTCAACAATGACTCAAATTGATAGGGTGTGTTGAGGGATCTATAAGGAATCCAAAACATGTGAAAAAACGACAATTTTCCTATTCATTCGCGTTACGCGCGCAAATACGCGCGCGCCGACGCGCACGCGCGGAATTTTCTGAAACGCTTAAAATTGTCTGAAACATATAGTAAATTACTCGGGTTGGGGTTTTGAACATTTTTTGACATTTTTTTTCATATGACGGACGCGTACGCGCGCGTCTCCGAGTGTAATTGCACGCGCATGAGCTTAAAAGATGACCATTGACCTGATCAATATTGATGCGAAATTTGAATTGAAATTGATATTTCATGACTGAGATATGATGATTATTAACATTTGACAAAATGGCGTCCTGATGACGTCACAATCATGTGACGTCACTGAAAAAGTGGGCAGTTCTAAGTTAGAACATGATCTATCATCATGTGAAGATTCATGAGATTTGATTCATGTGATCTTGAGATAATCGACGAACAAAAGTGAGGGGTAGAATAAAGAAGAAGAAGAAGAAAAATTCGAACGAAATCAATAGGTTATACATATGATATATGTATAACCTAACTAGATGTTGAATTCGTCACATTTGACGAATTAAAGGTTATACATATTGACATTACGATATGATGATATTGACTTTTCAACGCGTAATTATGATGATGTCATAACATTGACTTGGCATAAATGAATGACACAAAATGGGGTAACAATATTCATTCATAACACAAAAGGGGAGGGGGCAGCTCTTTAATTGACCAAAATGACTGTAAAATGGCTCTGTACCTGACGTCTTATTTCAACCATATCACACCTTTCCTTTGGCCGATTTTGACCCGGTTTTCAGTATGCTAAAGCTGAGTTTCCTCTACACAATCATTTTTTCGATTTTATTTTACGATTTGAGCACGGGAACAGGTCGTAATTGAAGGTTGAACTTTTTTTTTACTTTATCGTGCACAATGATGACTTTACAAAATCTGATTGGCCAATGTTAAAATTGTAAAAATATGTGCAACTCACACTCTTTCAGAATATGAAAAAATATTTGTATATATTCATGTATCAAAGAAGTTGTGACCGTTAAGAGAAATGCATGTTTGACCAGATTTAGCCAATTTTCACACTCTTTGCGCGATTTCAACTTTAACCGGTCAATTCGATGACTTTAGAAGATTTACTCGGCATAAATGAGGTATGAATTCGTATCTACAACTCATAATCTATCCGAATATTAAAATAAAAATGGGTTTTTGTGGACTTTTTAAAAAGTTATGCTCGAATAAAAAAATGGTTGTTTTTGATCATTTTCAGATTGTAAGATCCTTAGACGAGCGCGTACGCGCTTGTTACGTGGCGCATGCGCATGCGTATACTCGGTAAAGTTGCCACTCGGCGTGATAATTATTGGTGCTAAATTTCAAGGGAAATACAAGATGCATGACTGAGATACATCCATGAATGAAATTTCACAAAATGGCGTCCTGATGACGTCACGAATAGTCGGCGGCACCCAAAAGTTTGGCAGTTCTAAGTTAGACCAAGATCTATCATCTGGCAAAATTTCAGGACAATAGCTGCACCCGTTATTGAGGTATCCGACGAACAAAATCCTTGTTTTCGTGTCTCTATGCATTGGCATACAGACACAAAAACAATACTAGATGTTGAATTCGTCACATTTGACGAATTAAAGGTTATACATATTGAAATTTCGATATGATGATATTGACTTTTCAACGCGTAATATGATGATGTCGTAACATTGACTTGGCATAAATGAATGACACCAAATAGGGTAACAATATTCATTCATAACACAAAAGGGGAGGGGGCAGCTCTTTAATTGACCAAAATGACTGTAAAATGGCTCTGTACCTGACGTCTTATTTCAACCATATCACACCTTTCCTTTGGCCGATTTTTACCCGGTTTTCAGTATGCTAAAGCTGAGTCTCCTCTTCACAATCATTTTTTCGATTTTATTTTACGATTTGAGCACGGGAACAGGTCGTAATTGAAGGTTGAACTTTTTTTTTCTTTATCGTGCACTATGATGACTTTACAAAATCTGATTGGCCAATGTTAAAATTGTAAAAATATGTGCAACTCATACTCTTTCAGAATATGAAAAAAATATTTGTATATTTCCATTTATCAAAGAAGTTGTGACCGATAAGAGAAGTGCATGTTTGACCAGATTTAGCCAATTTTCACACTCTTTGCGCGATTTCAACTTTAAGCGGTCAATTCGATGACTTTAGAACATTTACTCGGCATAAATGAGGTATGAATTCGTATCTACAACTCATAATCTATCCAAATATTCAAATAAAATTGGGTTTTTGTCGACTTTTGAAAAAGTTATGGCCGAATTAAAAAAGGATGTTTTGACCATATTTTGCCAATTATTTGTTTAGAACTGTTCGCCCTTAGATGTTAGATGGCGCTGTTCAGACTTAGCCAATTTTCACACTCGTGCGCTTTTTAAATCTTAACGGTCAATATGATGACTTTGTAACATTTACTGGGCATAAATGAGGTATGAATTCGCATCTACAACTCGTAATCTTTCCGGATATTCAAAGAAATTTGCGAGTTTGTGGACTTTTTAAAAAGTTATGGCCGGTAAGAGACCAGACTTGGGAAATTTTCACGCTCGTGCGCCATTTAATTTTTAACCGTCAATATGATGACTTTATGACATTTACTCGGCATGAATGAGGTATGAATTCGCATCTACAACTCATAATCTATCCGAATATTAAAATAAAAATGGGTTTTTGTGGACTTTTAAAAAAGTTATGCCCGAATAAAAAAATGGTTGTTTTTGAGCATTTTCAGATTTTAAGATCCTTGGACGGGCGCGTACGCGCTTGTTACGTGACGCATGCGCATGCGCATACTGGGAAAAGTTGCCACTCGGCGTGAAAATTATTGGTGCCAAATTTAAAGGGAAATAGAAGATGCATGACTGAGATACATCCATGAATGTAATTTCACAAAATGGCGTCCCGATGACGTCACGAACAGTCGGCGGCACCCAAAAGTTTGGCAGTTCTAAGTTAGACCAAGATCTATCATCTGGCAAAGTTTCAGGACAATAGCTGCACCCGTTATTGAGGTATCCGACGAACAAAATCCTTGTTTTCGTGTCTCTATGCATTGGCATACAGACACAAAAACAATACTAGATGTTGAATTCGTCACGTTTGACGAATTAAAGGTTATACATATTGAAATTTCGATATGATGATATTGACTTTTCAACGCGTAATTATGATGATGTCATAACATTGACTTGGCATAAATGAATGACACCAAATGGGGTAACAATATTCATTCATAACAAAAGGGGGAGGGGGGAGCTCTTAAATTGACCAAAATGACTGTAAAATGGCTCTGTACCTGACGTCTTATTTCAACCATATCACACCTTTCCTTTGGCCGATTTTGACCCGGTTTTCAGTATGTTAAAGCTGAGTTTCCTCTACACAATCATTTTTTCGATTTTATTTCACGATTTGAGCACGGGAACAGGTCGTAATTGAAGGTTGAACTTTTTTTTTCTTTATCGTGCACTATGATGACTTTACAAAATCTGATTGGCCAATGTTAAAATTGTAAAAATATGTGCAACTCATACTCTTTCAGAATATGAAAAAAATATTTGTATATTTCCATTTATCAAAGAAGTTGTGACCGATAAGAGAAGTGCATGTTTGACCAGATTTAGCCAATTTTCACACTCTTTGCGCGATTTCAACTTTAAGCGGTCAATTCGATGACTTTAGAAGATTTACTCGGCATAAAGCAAGTATGAATTCGTATCTACAACTCATAATCTATCCAAATATTGAAATAAAATTGGGTTTTTGTCGACTTTTGAAAAAGTTATGGCCGAATTAAAAAAGGATGTTTTTACCATATTTTGCCAATTATTTGTTTTGAACGGTTCGCCCTTAGATGTTAGATGGCGCTGTTCAGACTTAGCCAATTTTCACACTCGTGCGCTTTTTAAATTTTAACGGTCAATATGATGACTTTGTAACATTTACTCGGCATAAATGAGGTATGAATTCGCATCTACAACTCATAATCTTTCCGGATATTCAAAGAAATTTGCGAGTTTGTGGACTTTTTAAAAAGTTATGGCCGGTAAGAGACCAGACTTGGGAAATTTTCACACTCGTGCGCCATTTAATTTTTAACCGTCAATATGATGACTTTCTGACATTTACTCGGCACGAATGAGGTATGAATTCGCATCTACAACTCATAATCTATCCGAATATTAAAATAGAAATGGGTTTTTGTGGACTTTTAAAAAAGTTATGCCCGAATAAAAAAAATGGTTGTTTTTGAGCATTTTCAGATTTTAAGATCCTTAGACGGGCGCGTACGCGCTTGTTACGTGACGCATGCGCATGCGCATACTCGGAAAAGTTGCCACTCGGCGTGATAATTGTTGGTGCCGAATTTCAAGGGAAATAGAAGATGCATGACTGAGATACATCCATGAATGAAATTTCACAAAATGGCGTCCCGATGACGTCACGAATAGTCGGCGGCACCCAAAAGTTTGGCAGTTCTAAGTTAGACCAAGATCTATCATCTGGCAAAGTTTCAGGACAATAGCTGCACCCGTTATTGAGGTATCCGACGAACAAAATCCTTGTTTTCGTGTCTCTATGCATTGGCATACAGACACAAAAACAATACTAGATTTTGAATTCGTCACTTTTGACGAATTAAGGTTATACATATCGATTTAAAATGATAAAAGGATGATTCCAAAAATAACTACTCAATCATCATATCAATAATAATAGATTCCCCCCCCCCCCTGAAAAAAGAGAACAAAAGAAGAAAAAAAGAAAGTTAAAAAATATTGCCTTGGATTCGAACCCACGACCCTTTGATCTTGTGTCACAAATTATACCGCGGGACCAACATTAGATCTCTTAACGAAAATGGGAAATCGGGAAAGATACATCAGTGATTGCACACTGCATTTGTCATTGTAACAGTGAATTATTTGACCTTTGAACCTAATTTACATATCCTTAACGCCATTTTCATAATCCGATCTTATCTTATGAACATTTTTTCCTTTCATTATACCATACATGTGTGCTGAATTTCATGTCCACGGCGTACGTGGTTATTGAGTATTCATGCTTGATTTATTTGACCTTTAACGGTAAATATGACAATGTAATATACATTTTCGCGATTTGGTGTTAACTTATGAAATGATGGGCTTGCAAATCCCTATCTACATGCGAAATCTCAAATTGATAGCATAATTCCTTCAGCAGTTACAGGTCGATAACATACGTTTTGGCTAACCCTCAATTTGAAACAGATTAGAACTCTTATTTCCAATCAAACAATTCATCAGGATCCATTGAACAAAACTAAATGGTGTGAATAGATTGCGAATAGAGCAGAACATCAGCTACGATATATCAAAATTTGGGAGTACATTGATGGAGAATAAGTGAGATATGGTCAAAAGTACACTGTGATCGATTTCAACATTGATTGAAATTGAGTAAAATTCGCATTTTCAAATTTAACCGTCAATACGATGACTTTATAACATTTACTCGGCATAAATGAGGTATGAATTCGTATCTACAACTAATAATCTATCCGAATATTAAAAGAAAATAGGGTGTTTGTGGACTTTTTAAAAAGTTATGGACGAATAAAAAAGTATGTTTTTATCATATTTTGCCAATTTGCGTGCGCGCGTAATTTTGACTTTGACGCGCGCGTACTCCGTTATTATGAGTCAACAATGACTCAAATTGATAGGGTGTGTTGAGGGATCTATAAGGAATGCAAAACATGTGAAAAAACGACAATTTTACTATTCATTCGCGTTACGCGCGCAAATACGCGCGCGCCGACGCGCACGCGCGGAATTTATTGAAACGCTTAAAATTGTCTGAAACATATAGTAAATTACTCGGGTTGAGGTTTTGAGCATTTTTTGACATTTTTTTTCATTTGACGGACGCGTACGCGCGCGTCTCCGAGTGTAATTGCACGCGCATGAGCTTAAAAGATGACCATTGACCTGATTAATATTGATGCGAAATTTGAATTGAAATTGATATTTCATGACTGAGATATGATGATTATTAACATTTGACAAAATGGCGTCCTGATGACGTCACAGTCATGTGACGTCACTGAAAAAGTGGGCAGTTCTAAGTTAGAATATGATCTATCATCATGTGAAGATTCATGATATTTGATTCATCTGATCTTGAGATAATCGACGAACAAAAGTGATGGGGAGAATAAATAATAAAAAATAATAAAAGATCGAACAAAATCAATAGGTTATACATATGTATATGTATAACCTAACTAGATTTTGAATTCGTCACGTTTGACGAATTAAGGTTATACATTTCGATTTATTATGATAAAAGGATGATTCCAAAAATAACTACTCAATCAAGATATCAATAATAATAGATTCCCCCCACCCCTGAAAAAAAGAAAGAAAAAAGAAAAAAAAAAAAAAAAATATTGCCTTGGATTCGAACCCACGACCTTTTGATCTTGTGTCCTAAATTATACCGCGAGACCAACATTAGATCTCTTAACGAAAATGGGAAATCGGGAAAAATACATCAGTGATTGCACACTGCATTTGTCATTGTAACAGTGAGTTATTTGACCTTTGAACCTAATTTACATATCCTTAACGCCATTTTCATAATCCGATCTTATCTTATGAAAAGTGTTCCTTTCATTATAACATACATGTGTGCTGAATTACATGTCCGCGGCGTACGTGGTTATTGAGTGTTTATGCTTGATTTATTTGACCTTTGATGGTAAATATGACAATGAAACATGCATTTTCGCGATTTGGTGTTAACTTATGAAATGATGGGCTTGCAAATCCCTATCTACATGCGAAATCTCAAATTGATAGCATAATTCCTTCAGCAGTTATATGTCGATAACATACGTTTTGGCTAACCCTCAATTTGTAACAGATTTGAACTCATATTTCCAATCAAACAATTCATCAGGATCCATTGAACAAAACTAAATGGTGTGAATAGATTGCGAATAGAGCAGAACATCAGCTACGATATATCAAAATGTGGGAGTACATTGATGGAGAATAAGTGAGATATGGTCAAAAGTACACTGTGATCGATTTCAACATTGATTGAAATTGAGTAAAATTCGCATTTTCAACTTTAACCGTCAATACGATGACTTTATAACATTTACTCGGCATAAATCAGGTATGAATTCGTATCTACAACTCATAATCTATCCGAATATTAAAAGAAAATTGGGTGTTTGTGGACTTTTTAAAAAGTTATGGCCGAATAAAAAAAGTATGTTTTTACCATATTTTGCCAATTTGCGTGCGCGCGTAATTTTGACTTTGACGCGCGCGTACTCCGTTATTATGAGTCAACAATGACTCAAATTGATAGGGTGTGTTGAGGGATCTATAAGGAATGCAAAACATGTGAAAAAACGACAATTTTACTATTCATTCGCGTTACGCGCGCAAATACGCGCGCGCCGACGCGCACGCGCGGAATTTTTTGAAACGCTTAAAATTGTCTGAAACATATAGTAAATTACTCGGGTTGAGGTTTTGAGCATTTATTGACATTTTTTTTCATTTGACGGACGCGTACGCGCGCGTCTCCGAGTGTAATTGTATGCGCATGAGCTTAAAAGATGACCAGTGACCTGATCAATATTGATGCGAAATTTCAAATGAAGTTAATGATGCATGACTGAGATATGATGATTATTGAAATTTGACAAAATGGCGTCCTGATGACGTCATTGTGATGTGACGTCACTGAAAAAGTTAGCAGATCTAAGTTAGATCATGATCTATCACCATGTGAAGATTCATGACAATTGATTCATGTGATCTTGAGATATGCGACGAACAAAATTAGGAAGAAGAATAAATAATAATAATAATAAAAATTCGAACGAAATCAATAGGTTATACATATGATATATGTATAACCTAATAATAAAAATCTTGACGAAATCAATAGGTTATACATATGTATATGTATAACCTAACTAGATTTTGAATTCGTCACGTTTGACGAATTAAGGTTATACGTATCGATTTATTATGATAAATGGATGATTCCAACAAATAACTACTCAATCATCATATAAATAATAGCAGATACCCTCCCCCTCCATAATAAAAAGTAAAAAAGAAGAAAAAAAGAAAGTAAAAAAAGTACTGTCTTGGATTCGAACCCACGACCCTTCGATCTTGTGTCACAAATTATACCGCGAGACCAACATTAGATCTCTTAACGATAATGGGAAATCGGGAAAGATACATCAGCGATTGCACTCTGCATTTGTCATTGTAACAGTGAGTTATTTGACCTTTGATCCTAATTTACATATCCTTAACGCCATTTTCATAATCCGATCTTATCTTATGAACATTTTGCAATTCATTATAACATACATGTGTGCTGAATTGCATGTCCGCGGCGTACGTGGTTATTGAGTATTCATGCTTGATTTATTTGACCTTTGACGGTAAATATGACAATGAAATATGCATTTTCGCGATTTAGTGTTAACTTATGAAATGATGGGCTTGAAAATCCCTATCTACATGCGAAATCTCAAATTGATAGCATAATTCCTTCAGCAGTTATATGTCGATAACATACGTTTTTGGCTAACCCCCAATTTGTAACAGATTTGAACTCTTATTTCCAATCAAACAATTCATCAGGATCCATTGAACAAAACTAAATGGTGTGAATAGATTGCGAATAGAGCAGAACATCAGCTACGATATATCAAAATTTGGGAGTACATTGATGGAGAATAAGTGATATATGGTCAAAAGTACACTGTGATCGATTTCAACATTGATTGAAATTGAGTAAAATTCGCATTTTCAACTTTAACCGTCAATACGATGACTTTATAACATTTACTCAGCATAAATGAGGTATGAATTCGTATCTACAACTCATAATCTATCCGAATATTAAAAGTAAATTTGGTATTTGTCGACTTTTCAAAAAGTTATGGCCGAATAAAAAAAGTATGTTTTTACCATATTTTTTCCAATTTGCGTGCGCGCGTAATTTTTGACTTTGACGCGCGCGTACTCCGTTATTATGAGTCAACAATGACTCAAATTGATAGGGTGTGTTGAGGGATCTATAAGAAATGCAAAACATGTGAAAAAACGACAATTTTAATATTCATTCGCGTTACGCGCGCAAATACGCGCGCGCCGACGCGCACGCGCGGAATTTTTTGAAACGCTTAAAATTGTCTGAAACAAATAGTAAATTACTGGGGTTGAGGTTTTGAGCATTTTTTGAAATTTTGTTTCATTTGACGGACGCGTACGCGCGCGTCTCCGAGTGTTATTGCACGCGCATGAGCTTAAAAGATGACCAATTACCTGATCAATATTGATGCGAAATTTGAATTGAAATTGATATTTCATGACTGAGTTATGATGATTATTAACATTTGACAAAATGGCGTCCTGATGACGTCACAGTGATGTGACCTCACTGACAAAGTTGGCAGTTCTAAGTTAGAACATGATCTATCATCATGTGACGATTCATGATATTTGATTCATCTGATCTTGAGATAATCGACGAACAAAATTAGGAAGAAGAAGAATAAAGAAAAATCTTGACGAAATCAATAGGTTATACATATGTATATGTATAACCTAATAATAAAAATCTTGACGAAATCAATAGGTTATACATATGTATATGTATAACCTAATAACTAGATTTTGAATTCGTCACTTTTGACGAATTAAGGTTATACATATTGAAATTTCGATATGATGATATTGACTTTTCAACGCGTAATTATGATGATGTCATAACATTTACCTGGCATAAATGAATGACACAAAATAGGGTAACAATATTAATTCATAACAAAAGGGGAGGGGGCAGCTCTTAAATTTACCAAAATGACTGTAAAATGGCTCTGTACTTGACGTCTTATTTTGACCATATCACACCTTTCCTTTGGCCGATTTTTACCCGGTTTTCAGTATGTTAAAGCTGAGTTTCCGCTACATTATCGCGATTTTCGATTTATTTTTTTTAATTTCACGATTAGAGCACGGGAACAGGTCGTAATTGAAGGTTGAACTTTTGTTTTACTTTATCGTGCACAATGATGACTTTACAAAATCTGATTGGCCAATGTTAAATTTGTAAAAATATGTGCAACTCATACTCTTTCAGAATATGAACAAATATTTGTATATTTCCATGTATCAAAGAAGTTGTGACCGATAAGAGAAGTGCATGTTTGACCAGATTTAGCCAATTTTCACACTCTTTGCGCGATTTCAACTTTAACCGGTCAATTCGATGACTTTTGAACATTTACTCGGCATAAAGGAAGTATGAATTCGTATCTACAACTCATAATCTATCCAAATATTAAAATAAAATTGGGTTTTTGTCGACTTTTGAAAAAGTTATGGCCGAATTAAAAAAGGATGTTTTTACCATATTTTGCCAATTATTTGTTTTGAACTGTTCGCCGTTAGATGTTAGATGGCGCTATTCAGACTTAGCCAATTTTCACACTCGTGCGCTATTTAAATTGTAACGGTCAATATGATGACTTTGTAACATTTAGTCGGCATAAATGAGGTATGAATTCGCATCTACAACTCATAATCTTTGCGGATATTCAAAGAAATTTGGGAGTTTGTGGACTTTTTACAAAGTTATGGCCGATAAGAGACCAGACTTGGGAAATTTTCACGCTCGTGCGCTATTTAATTTTTAACCGTCAATATGATGACTTTATGACATTTACTCGGCATGAATGAGGTATGAATTCGCATTTACAACTCATAATCTATCCGAATATTAAAATAAAAATGGGTTTTTGTGGACTTTTAAAAAAGTTATGCCCGAATAAAAAAATGGTTGTTTTTGAGCATTTTCAGATTTTAAGATCCTTAGACGGGCGCGTACGCGCTTGTTACGTAGCGCATGCGCATGCGCATAATCGGAAAAGTTGCCACTCGGCCTGATAATTATTGGTGCTAAATTTAAAGGGAAATAGAAGATGCATGACTGAGATACATCCATTAATGTAATTTCACAAAATGGCGTCCTGATGGCGTCACGAATAGTCGGCGGCACCCAAAAGTTTGGCAGTTCTAAGTTAGACCAAGATCTATCATCTGGCAAAGTTTCAGGACAATAGCTGCACCCGTTCTTGAGGTATCCGACGAACAAAATTCTTGTTTTCGTGTCTCTATGCACTGGCATATAGACACAAAAACAATACTAGATTTTGAATTCGTCACTTTTGACGAATTAAGGTTATACATATCGATTTATTATGATAAAAGGATGATTCCAAAAATAACTACTCAATCATGATATCAATAATAATAGATTCCCCCCACCCCTGAAAAAAAGAAAGAAAAAAAAAATATTGCCTTGGATTCGAACCCACGACCCTTTGATCTTGTGTCACAAATTATACCGCGAGACCAACATCAGATCTCTTAACGAAAATGGGAAATCGGGAAAGATACATCAGTGATTGCACACTGCATTTGTCATTGTAACAGTGAATTATTTGACCTTTGAACCTAATTTACATATCCTTAACGCCATTTTCATAATCCGATCTTATCTTATGAACATTTTCCTTTCATTATACCATACATGTGTGCTGAATTTCATGTCCGCGGCGTACGTGGTTATTGAGTATTTATGCTTGATTTATTTGACCTTTAACGGTAAATATGACAATGAAATATGCATTTTCGCGATTTGGTGTTAACTTATGAAATGATGGGTTTGAAAATCCCTATCTACATGCGAAATCTTAAATTGATAGCATAATTCCTTCAGCAGTTATATGTCGATAAGATACGTTTTGGCTAACCCTCAATTTGTAACAGATTTGGACTCTCATTTCCAATCAAACAATTCATCAGGATCCATTGAACAAAACTAAATGGTGTGAATAGATTGCGAATAGAGCAGAACATCAGCTACGATATATCAAAATTTGGGAGTACATTGATGGAGAATAAGTGAGATATGGTCAAAAGTACACTGTGGTCGATTTCAACATTGATTGAAATTGAGTAAAATTCGCATTTTCAACTTTAACCGTCAATACGATGACTTTATAACATTTACTCGGCATAAATGAGGTATGAATTCGTATCTACAACTCATAATCTATCCGAATATTAAAAAAAAATTGGGTGTTTGTGGACTTTTTAAAAAGTTATGGCCGAATAAAAAAAGTATGTTTTTACCATATTTTGCCAATTTGCGTGCGCGCGTAATTTTGACTTTGACGCGCGTGTACTCCGTTATTATGAGTCAACAATGACTCAAATTGATAGGGTGTGTTCAGGGGATCTATAAGGAATGCAAAACATGTGAACAAACGACAATTTTCCTATTCATTCGCGTTACGCGCGCAAATACGCGCGCGCCGACGCGCACGCGCGGAATTTTTTGAAACGCTTAAAATTGTCTGAAACATATAGTAAATTACTCGGGTTGGGGTTTTGAACATTTAAATTTTTTTTTTTCACTTGACGGACGCGTATGCGCGCGTCTCTGAGTGTAAGCGCACGCGCATGAGCTTAAAATATGACGATTGAACTGATTGATATTGATGCGAAATTTGAAGTGAAATTAATGATGCATGACTGAGTTATGATGATTATTGAAATTTGACAAAATGGCGTCCTGATGACGTCACAGTGATCTGACGAGATTAAAATGATTACGTTGCACTAAGTCAGATGATGATCTATCATCATGTGAAGTTTCATGATGATTGATTCATTTGATCTTGAGATATGCGACGAACAAAATCGGAAGAATAATAATAATAACTAGATGTTGAATTCGTCACATTTGACGAATTAAGGTTATACATATCGAATTCTTATGATAAAAGCATTATTCTAAAAATAACTACTCAATCATCATATAAATAATATCACATACTCCCCCCTCCATAATAAAAAGTAAAAAAGAAGAAAAAAAGAAAGTAAAACAAGTACTGTCTTGGATTCGAACCCACGACCCTTTGATCTTTTGTCACAAATTATACCGCGAGACCAACATTAGATCTCTTAACGAAAATGGGAAATTGGGAAAGATACATCAGTGATAGCACACTGCATTTGTCATTGTAACAGTGAATTATTTGACCTTTGAACCTACTTTACATATCCTTAACGCCATTTTCATAATCCGATTTAACTTATGAACATTTTTCCTTTCATTATACCATACATGTGTGCTGAATTTCATGTCCGCGGCGTACGTGGTTATTGAGTATTCATGCTTGATTTATTTGACCTTTAACGGTAAATATGACAATGAAATATGCATTTTCGCGATTTGGTGTTAACTTATGAAATGATGGGGTTGCAAATCCCTATCTACATGCGAAATCTCAAATTGATAGCATAATTCTTTCAGCAGTTATAGGTCGATAACATACGTTTTGGCTAACCCTCAATTTGTAACAGATTTGAACTCTTATTTCCAATCAAACAATTCATCAGGATGCAGTGAAGAAAACTAAATGGTGTGAATAATTTGCGAATAGAGCAGGACATCAGCTACGATATATCAAAATTTGGGAGAAAATTGATGGAGAATAAGCGAGATATGGTCAATAGTCCGCTGTGATCGATTTCAACATTGACTGAAATTGATTAAAATTCGCATTTTCAACTTTAACCGTCAATACGATGACTTTATAACATTTACTCGGCATTAATGAGGTATGAATTCGTATGTACAACTCAAAATCTATCCGAATATTAAAAGAAAATTGGTTGTTTGTGGACTTTTTAAAAAGTTATGGCCGAATACAAAAAGGTTGTTTTTACCATGTTTTGCCATTTTTTTGCCATTTTGCGTGCGCGCGTAATTTTGACTTTGACGCGCGAGTACTCCGTTATTATGAGTCAACAATGGCTCAAATTGATAGGGTGCATTAAGGAATGTGTAAGGATTGCAAAACATGTGAAAAAACGACATTTTTCCTGTTCATTTGCCTTACGCGCGTAAATACGCGCGCGCCGACGCGCACGCGCGGAAATTTTTGAAACGCTTAAAATTGTCTGAAACATATAGTAAATTACTCGGGTTAGGGTTTTGAGCATTTAAAAAAAAAAAAATTTAATTGACGGACGCGTACGCGCGCGTCTCCGAGTGTAATTGCATGCGCATGAGCTTAAAAGATGAACATTGACCGGATAAATATTGATGCGAAATTTGAATTGATATTGATATTTTATGACTGAGATATGATGATTATTAAAATTTGACAAAATGGCGTCCTGATGACGTCACAGTCATGTGACGTCACTGAAAAAGTGGGCAGTTCTAAGTTAGAACATGATCTATCATCATGTGAAGATTCATGATATTTGATTAATCTGATCTTGAGATAATCGACGAACAAAATTGGGAAGAATAAATAAAAAGAAAAAGAAAAAACTTGACGAAATCAATAAGGTTATACATATAATGTATAACCTTAACTAGATGTTGAATTCGTCACATTTGACGAATTAAAGGTTATACATATTGAAATTACGATAATTATGATGATATTGACTTTTCAACGCGTAATTATGATGATGTCATGACATTTACTTGGCATAAATAAATGAATGACACCAAATAGGGTAACAATATGAATTCATAACAAAAGGGGAGGGGGCAGCTCTTTAATTGACCAAAATGACTGTAAAATGGCTCTGTACCTGACGTCTTATTTCAACCATATCACACCTTTCCTTTGGCCGATTTTGACCCGGTTTTCAGTATGCTAAAGCTGAGTTTCCGCTACACAATCATGTTTTCGATTTTATTTCACGATTTGAGTACGGGAACAGGTCGTAATTGAAGGTTGAACTTTTTTTTTCTTTATCGTGCACTATGATGACTTTACCAAATCTGATTGGCCAATGTTAAAATTGTAAAAATATGTGCAACTCATACTCTTTCAGAATATGAAAAAATATTTGTATATATCCATGTATCAAAGAAGTTGTGACCGATAAGAGAAGTGCATGTTTGACCAGATTTAGCCAATTTTCACACTCTTTGCGCGATTTCAACTTTAACCGGTCAATTCGATGACTTTAGAAGATTTACTCGGCATAAAGCAAGTATGAATTCGTATCTACAACTTATAATCTATCCAAATATTGAAATAAAATTGGGTTTTTGTCGACTTTTGAAAAAGTTATGGCCGAATTAAAAAAGGATGTTTTTACCATATTTTGCCAATTATTTGTTTAGAACTGTTCGCCCTTAGATGTTAGATGGCGCTGTTCAGAGTTAGCCAATTTTCACACTCGTGCGCTTTTTAAATCTTAACGGTAAATATGATGACTTTGTAACATTTACTCGGCATAAATGAGGTATGAATTCGCATCTACAACTCATAATCTTTCCGGATATTCAAAGAAATTTGCGAGTTTGTGGACTTTTTAAAAAGTTATGGCCGATAAGAGACCAGACTTGGGAAATTTTCACACTCGTGCGCTATTTAATTTTTAACCGTCAATATGATGACTTTATAACATTTACTCGGCATAAATGAGGTATGAATTCGCATCTACAACTCATAATCTATCCGAATATTAAAATAAAAATGGGTTTTTGTGGACTTTTAAAAAAGTTATGCCCGAATAAAAAAATGGTTGTTTTTGAGCATTTTCAGATTGTAAGATCCTTAGACGGGCGCGTACGCGCTTGTTACGTGGCGCATGCGGATGCGCATACTCGGAAAAGTTGCCACTCGGCGTGATAATTATTGGTGCTAAATTTACAGGGAAATAGAAGATGCATGACTGAGATACATCCATGAATGAAATTTCACAAAATGGCGTCCCGATGACGTCACGAACAGTCGGCGGCACCCAAAAGTTTGGCAGTTCTAAGTTAGACCAAGATCTATCATTCCGCAAAGTTTCAGGACAATAGCTGCACCCGTTATTGAGGTATCCGACGAACAAAATCCTTGTTTTCGTGTCTCTATGCATTGGCATACAGACACAAAAACAATACTAGATTTTGAATTCGTCACTTTTGACGAATTAAGGTTATACATATCGATTTAAAATGATAAAAGGATGATTCCAAAAATAACTACTCAATCATCATATCAATAATAATAGATTCCTCCCCCCCCCCCCTGAAAAAAGAGTAAAAAAGAAGAAAAAAAGAAAGTTAAAAAATATTGCCTTGGATTCGAACCCACGACCCTTTGATCTTGTGTCACAAATTATACCGCGAGACCAACATTAGATCTCTTAACAAAAATGGGAAACCGGGAAAGATACATCAGTGATTGCACACTGCATTTTTCATTGTAACAGTGAATTATTTGACCTTTGAACCTAATTTACATATCCTTAACGCCATTTTCATAATCCGATCTTATATTATGAACATTTTTCCTTTCATTATACCATACATGTGTGCTGAATTTCATGTCCACGGCGTACGTGGTTATTGAGTATTCATGCTTGATTTATTTGACCTTTAACGGTAAATAAGACAATGTTATATGCATTTTCGCGATTTGGTGTTAACTTATGAAATGATGGGCTTGCAAATCCCTATCTACATGCGAAATCTCAAATTGATAGCGTAATTCCTTCAGCAGTTATAGGTCGATAACATACGTTTTGGCTAACCCTCAATTTGTAACAGATTTGAACTCTTATTTCCAATCAAACAATTCATCAGGATCCATTGAACAAAACTAAATGGTGTGAATAGATTGCGAATAGAGCAGAACATCAGCTACGATATATCAAAATTTGGGAGTACATTGATGGAGAATAAGCGAGATATGGTCAATAGTCCACTGTGATCGATTTCAACATTGATTGAAATTGATTAAAATTCGCATTTTCAACTTTAACCGTCAATACGATGACTTTACGATGACTTTATAACATTTACTCGGAATAAATGAGGTATGACTTCGTATCTACAACTCATAATCTATCCGAATATTAAAAGAAAATTGGATGTTTGTGGACTTTTTAAAAAGTTATGGCCTAATGCACAAAGGATGTTTTTACCATGTTTTGCCATTTTGCGTGCGCGCGTAATTTTAACTTTGACGCGCGCGTACTCCGTCATTATGAGTCAACAATGACTCAAATTGATAGGGTGTGTTGAGGGATCTATAAGGAATGCAAAACATGTGAAAAAACGATAATTTTCCTATTCATTCGCGTTACGCGCGCAAATACGCGCGCGCCGACGCGCACGCGCGGAATTTTTTGAAATGCTTAAAATTGTCTGAAACATATAGTAAATTACTCGGGTTGGGGTTTTGAACATTTTAATTTTTTTTTTCACTTGACGGACGCGTATGCGCGCGTCTCTGAGTGTAAGCGCACGCGCATGAGCTTAAAATATGACGATTGAACTGATTGATATTGATGCGAAATTTGAAGTGAAATTAATGATGCATGACTGAGTTATGATGATTATTGAAATTTGACAAAATGGCGTCCTGATGACGTCACAGTGATCTGACGAGATTAAAATGATTACGTTGCACTAAGTCAGATGATGATCTATCATCATGTGAAGTTTCATGATGATTGATTCATTTGATCTTGAGATATGCGACGAACAAAATCGGAAGAATAATAATAATAAATAAAAATCTTGACGAAATCAATAGGTTATACATATGTATATGTATAACCTAATAAATAAAAATCTTGACGAAATCAATAGGTTATACATATGTATATGTATAACCTAACTAGATTTTGAATTCGTCACTTTTGACGAATTAAGGTTATACATATCGATTTATTATGATAAAAGGATGATTCCAAAAATAACTACTCAATCATCATATCAATAATAATAGATTCCCCCCCCCCCCCTGAAAAAAAAATAATAAAAAAAGAAAGTTAAAAAATATTGCCTTGGATTCGAACCCAGGACCCTTTGATCTTGTGTCACAAATTATACCGCGAGACCAACATTAGATCTCTTAACGAAAATGGGAAATCGGGAAAGATATATCAGTGATTGCACACTGCACTTGTCATTGTAACAGTGAATTATTAGGTTATACATATACATATGTATAACCTATTGATTTTGTTCGATTTTTATTATTATTTATTTATTCTTCCCATCAATTTTTTTCGTCGCATATCTCAAGATCACATGAATCAATTATCATGAATCTTCACATGATGATAGATCATGATCTAACTTAGATCTGCAAACTTTTTCAGTGACGTCACATTACTATGACGTCATCAGGACGCCATTTTGTCAAATGTTAGTAATCATTATATCTCAGTCATGATTTATCAATTTCAATTCAAATTTCGCAGCAATATTAATCGGGTCAATGGTCATCTTTTAAGCTCATGCGCGTGCAATTACACTCGGAGACGCGCGCGTACGCGTCCGTCAAATGAAAAAAAATGTCAAAAAATGCTCAAAACCCCAACCCGAGTAATTTACTATATGTTTCAGACAATTTTAAGCGTTTCAAAAAATTCCGCGCGTGCGCGTCAGCGCGCGCGTATTTGCGCGCGTAACGCGAATGAATAGGAAAATTGTCGTTTTTTCACATGTTTTGCAGTCCTTATAGATCCCTCAACACACCCTATCAATTTGAGTCATTGTTGACTCATAATAAAGGAGTACGCGCGCGTCAAAGTCAAAATTACGCGCGCACGCAATTTGGCAAAATATGGTAAAAACATACTTTTTTTATTCGGCCATAACTTTTTAAAAAGTCCACAAACACACAATTTTCTTTTAATATTCGGATAGAGTATGAGTTGTAAATACGAATTCATACCTCATTTATGCCCAGTAAATGTTATAAAGTCATCATATTGACGGTTGAAAATTAAATAGCGCACGACTGTGAAAATTTCCCAAGTCTGGTCTCTTATCGGCCATAACTTTTTAAAAAGTCCACAAACTCGCAAATTTCTTTGAATATCCGGAAAGATTATGAGTTGTAGATGCGAATTCATACCTCATTTATGCCGAGTAAATGTTACAAAGTCATCATATTGACCGTTAAGATTTAAAAAGCGCACGAGTGTGAAAATTGGCTAAGTCTGAACAGCGCCATCTAACATCTAAGGGCGAACAGTTGAAAACAAATAATTGGCAAAATATGGTAAAAACATCCTTTTTTAATTCGGCCATAACTTTTTCAAAAGTCGACAAAAACCCAATTTTATTTGAATATTTGGATAGATTATGAGTTGTAGATACGAATTCATACCTCATTTATGCCGAGTAAATCTTCTAAAGTCATCGAATTGACCGGTTAAAGTTGAAATCGCGCAAAGAGTGTGAAAATTGGCTAAATCTGGTCAAACATGCACTTCTCTTATCGGTCATAACTTCTTTGATACATGAAAATATACAAATATTTTTTCATGTTCTGAAAGAGTATGAGTTGCACATATTTTTACAAATTTAACATTGGCCAATCAGACTTTGTAAAGTCATCATTGTGCACGATAAATTAAAAAAAAGTTCAACCTTCAATTACGACCTGTTCCCGTGCTCTAATCGTGAAATAAACTCGAAAATCGCGAAAGTGTAGCGGAAACTCAGCTTTAACATACTGAAAACCGGGTCAAAATCGGCCAAAGGAAAGGTGTGATATGGTCGAAATAAGACGTCAGGTACAGAGCCATTTTACAGTCATTTTGGTCAATTTAAGAGCTTCCCACTCCCCTTTTGTTATGAATTGAATGTAATGAATTAATATTGTTACCCTATTTGGTGTCATTCATTTATGCCAAGTAAATGTTATGACATCATCATATTACGCGTTGAAAAGTCAATATCATCATATCGAAATTTCAATATGTATAACCTTAATTCGTCAAATGTGACGAATTCAACATCTAGTTAGGTTATACATATACATATGTATAACCTATTGATTTCGTTCGAATTTTTATTATTTATTCTTCTTCCTGATTTTGTGCGTCGCATATCTCAAGATCACATGAATCAATTGTCATGAATCTTCACATGATGATAGATCATGATCTAACTTAGAACTGGTTACCTTTTCAGTGACGTCACATGACTGTGACGTCATCAGGACGCCATTTTGTCAAATTTTAATAATCATTTTATCTCAGTTATGAAATATCAATTTCAATTCAAATTTCGTATCAATATTAATCAGGTCAATAGTCATCTTTTAAGCTCATGCGCGTGCAATTACACTCGGAGACGCGCGCGTACGCGTCCGTCAATTAATTTTTTTTTTTTTAAATGCTCAAAACCCCAACCCGAGTAATTTACTATATGTTTCAGACAATTTTAAGCGTTTCAAGAAATTCCGCGCGTGCGCGTCGGCGCGCGCGTATTTGCGCGCGTAACGCGAATGAATAAGAAAATTATCGTTTTTTTCACATGTTTTGCATTCCGTATAGATCCCTCAACACACCCTATCAATTTGAGTCATTGTTGACTCATAATAACGGAGTACGCGCGCGTCAAAGTCAAAATTACGCGCGCACGCAAAATGGCAAAACATGGTCAAAACATCCCTTTTTTATTCGGCCATAACTTTTTAAAAAGTCCACAAACATCCAATTTTCTTTTAATATTCGGATAGATTAAGAGTTGTAGATACGAATTCATACCTCATTTATGCCGAGTAAATGTTACAAAGTCATCATATTGACCGTTAAAAATTAAATAGCGCACGAGCGTGAAAATTGGCTAAATCTGGTCAAACATGCCCTTCTCTTATCGGTCATAATTTCTTTGATACATGGATATATCCAAATATTTTTTCATATTCTGAAAGAGTATGAGTTGCACATATTTTTATATACCTAACAATGGACAATCCGATTTTGTAAAGTCTCCATAGTGCACGATAAAGTAAAAGAAAAGTTCAACCTTCAATTACGACCATGATTTGGAGTGTAGAATAGCGCCATCTATCGGCGGATAATTCAAAAATCTGTCCTCGCGCACGCAAATTGGCAAAATATGGTAAAACATCCTATTTGTATTCGGCCATAACTTTTTAAAAAGTCCACAAACACCCAATTTTATTTAATATTCGGATAGATTATGAGTTGTAGATACGAATTCATACCTCATTTATGCCGAGTAAATGTTATAAAGTCATCGAATTGACGGTTGAAAGTTGAAATCGCGCAAGAGTGTGAAAATTGGCTAAATCTGGTCAAACATAAGACGTCAAGTACAGAGCCATTTTACAGTCATTTTGGTAAATTTAAGAGCTTCCCACTCCAATTTGGATTACAATTGAATGTTATGAATTAATATTTGTACCCTTTTGTGAAATTCATTTATATCAATAAATGTACTTAAATCATCATATTTCCTGTTGAAAAGGCAATATACATGTAATACCATATTATAGTATTTTCCGTATGTATAACCTTAATTCGTCAAAAGTGACGAATTCAAAATCTAGTATTGTTTTTGTGTCTGTATGCCAATGCATAGAGACACGAAAACAAGGATTTTGTTCGTCGGATACCTCAATAACGGGTGCAGCTATTGTCCTGAAACTTTGCCAGATGATAGATCTTGGTCTAACTTAGAACTGCCAAACTTTTGGGTGCCGCCGACTATTCGTGACGTCATCGGGACGCCATTTTGTGAAATTTCATTCATGGATGTATCTCAGTCATGCATCTTCTATTTCCCTTTAAATTTGGCACCAACAGTTATCAGGCCGAGTGGCAACTTTTCCGATTATGCGCATACGCATGCGCCACGTAAGAAGCGCGTACGCGCTCGTCCAAGGATCTTAAAATCTGAAAATGCTCAAAAACAACCATTTTTTTATTCGGGCATAACTTTTTAAAAAGTCCACAAAAACCCAACTTTCTTTTAATATTCGGATAGATTATGAGGTGTAGATACGAATTCATACCTCATTTATGCCGAGTAAATGTTATAAAGTCATCATATTGACGGTTAAAAATTAAATAGCGCACGAGTGTGAAAATTTCCCAAGTCTGGTCTCTTATCGGCCATAACTTTTTAAAAAGTCCACAAACTCGCAAATTTCTTTGAATATCCGGAAAGATTATGAGTTGTAGATGCGAATTCATACCTCATTTATGCCCAGTAAATGTTACAAAGTCATCATATTGACCGTTAAGATTTAAAAAGCGCACGAGTGTGAAAATTGGCTAAGTCTATATAGCGCCATCTAACATCTAAGGGCGAATAGTTCCAAACAAATAATTGGCAAAATACGGTAAAAACATCCTTTTTTAATTCGGCCATAACTTTTTCAAAAGTCGACAAAAACCCAATTTTATTTGAATATTTGGATAGATTATGAGTTGTAGATACGAATTCATACTTGCTTTATGCCGAGGAAATCTTCTAAAGTCATCGAATTGACCGGTTAAAGTTGAAATCGCGCAAAGAGTGTGAAAATTGGCTAAATCTGGTCAAACATGCACTTCTCTTATCGGTCACAACTTCTTTGATACATGGAAATATACAAATATTTTTTTCATATTCTGAAAGAGTATGAGTTGCACATATTTTTACAATTTTAACATTGGCCAATCAGATTTTGTAAAGTCATCATAGTGCACGATAAAGAAAAAAAAAGTTCAACCTTCAATTACGACCTGTTCCCGTGCTCTAATCGTGAAATAAACTCGAAAATCGCGGTAGTGTAGCGGAAACTCAGCTCTAACATACTGAAAACCGGGTACAAATCGGCCAAAGGAAAGGTGTGATATGGTCGAAATAAGACGTCAGGTACAGAGCCATTTTACAGTCATTTTGGTCAATTTAAGAGCTGCCCCCTCCCCTTTTGTGTTATGAATGAATATTGTTACCCTATGTTGTGTCATTCATTTATGCCAAGTAAATGTTATGACATTATCATAATTACGCGTTGAAAAGTCAATATCATCATATCGTAATTTCAATATGTATAACCTTTAATTCGTCAAATGTGACGAATTCAACATCTAGTTATTATTAAAATTGTCTGAAACATATAGTAAATTACTCAGGTTGGGGTTTTGAGCATTTTTTAACATTTTTTTCATTTGACGGACGCGTACGTGCGCGTCTCCGAGTGTAATTGCACGCGCATGAGCTTAAAAGATGACCATTGAACCGATTAATATTGATGCCAAATTTGAATTGAAATTGATAAATCATGACTGAGATATGATGATTATTAACATTTGACAAAATGGCGTCCTGATGACGTCATAGTAATGTGACGTCACTGAAAAAGTTTGCAAATCTAAGTTAGATCATGATCTATCATCATGTGAAGATTCATGACAATTGATTCATGTGATCTTGAGATATGCGACGAACAAAATTGATGGGAAGAATAAATAAATAATAAGAATAATAAAAATTCGAACAAAATCAATAGGTTATACATAATTATGTATATGTATAACCTAACTAGATTTTGAATTCGTCACTTTTGACGAATTAAGGTTATACATATCGATTTATTATGATAAAAGGATGATTCCAAAAATAACTACTCAATCATGATATCAATAATAATAGATTCCCCCCACCCCTGAAAAAAGAAAGAAAAAAGAAAAAAAAAAAGAAAAAATATTGCCTTGGATTCGAACCCACGACCCTTTGATCTTGTGTCACAAATTATACCGCGAGACCAACATTAGATCTCTTAACGAAAATGGGAAATCGGGAAAGATACATCAATGATTGCACACTGCATTTGTCATTGTAACAGTGAATTATTTGACCTTTGAACCTAATTTACATATCCTTAATGCCATTTTCATAATCCGATCTTATCTTATAAACATTTTTCTTTCATTATACCATACATGTGTGCTGAATTTCATGTCCGCGGCGTACGTGGTTATTGAGTATTCATGCTTGATGTATTTGACCTTTAACGGTAAATATGACAATGAAATATGCATTTTCGCGATTTGGTGTTAACTTATGAAATGATGGGCTTGCAAATCCCTATCTACATGCGAAGTTTCACATTGGTAGCATAATTCCTCCAGCAGTTATAGGTCGAAAGCATACGTTTTGGCTAAACCTCAATTTGTAACAGATTTGAACTCTTATTTCCAATCAAACCATTCATCAGGATTCAGTGAACAAAACTAAATGGTGTGACTAGATCACGAATAGAGCAGGCCATCAGCTACGATATATCAAAATTTGGGAGTACATTGATGGAGAATAAGCGAGATATGGTCAAAAGTACACTGTGATCGATTTCAACATTGATTGAAATTGATTAAAATTCGCATTTTCAACTTTAACCGTCAATACGATGACTTTATAACATTTACTCGGCATAAATGAGGTATGAATTCGTATCTACAACTCATAATCTATCCGAATATTAAAATAAAATTGGGTGTTTGTGGACTTTTTAAAGAGTTATGGCCGAATAACAAAAGTATGTTTTAACCATATTTTGCCAATTTGCGTGCGCGCGTAATTTTGACTTTGACGCGCGCGTACTCCGTTATTATGAGTCAACAATGACTCAAATTGATAGGGTGTGTTGAGGGATCTATAAGGAATGCAAAACATGTGAAAAAACGACAATTGTCCTGTTCATTCGCGTTACGCGCGCAAATACGCGCGCGCCGACGGGCACCCGCGGATTTTTTTGAAACGCTTAAAATTGTCTGAAACATATAGTAAATTACTCGGGTTGAGGTTTTGAACATTTTTAGACATTTTTTTTCATTTGACGGACGCGTACGCGCGCGTCTCCGAGTGTAATTGCACGCGCATGAGCTTAAAAGATGACCATTGACTTGATCAATATTGATGCAAAATTTGAATTGAAATTGATATTTCATGACTGAGATATGATGATTATTAACATTTGACAAAATGGCGTCCTGATGACGTCACAATGATGTGACGACATTGAAATGAGTTTCTTGCACTAAGTCAGACGATGATCTATCATGATGTGAAGATTCATGACGATTGATTGATCTGATTTTGAGATATGCGACGAAACGTCACTTTTGACGAATTAAGGTTATACATATCGATTTATTATGATAAAAGGATGATTCCAAAAATAACTACTCAATCATGATATCAATAATAATAGATTCCCCCCACCCCTGAAAAAAGTAAGAAAAAAAGAAGAAAAAAAAGAAAAAATATTGCCTTGGATTCGAACCCACGACCATTTGATCTTGTGTCACAAATTATACCGCGAGACCAACATTGGATCTCTTAACGAAAATGGGAAATCGGGAAAGATACATCAGTGATTGCACACTGCATTTGTCATTGTAACAGTGAATTATTTGACCTTTGAACCTAATTTACATATCCTTAATACCATTTTCATAATCCGATCTTATCTTATGAACATTTTCCTTTCATTATACCATACATGTGTGCTGAATTTCATGTCCGCGGCGTACGTGGTTATTGAGTATTCATGCTTGATTTATTTGACCTTTAACGGTAAATATGACAATGAAATATGCATTTTCGCGATTTAGTGTTAACTTATGAAATGATGGGCTTGAAAATCCCTATCTACATGCAAAATCTCAAGTCAATAGCATAATTTCTTCAGCAGTTATATGTCGATAACATACGTTTTGGCTAACCCTCAATTTGTAACAGATTTGAACTCTTATTTCCAATCAAACAATTCCTCAGGATCCATTGAATAAAACTAAATGGTGTGAATAGATTGCGAATAGAGCAGAACATCAGCTACGATATATCAAAATTTGGGAGTACATTGATGGAGAATAAGTGAGATATGGTCAAAAGTACACTGTGATCGATTTCAACATTGATTGAAATTGATTAAAATTCGCATTTTCAACTTTAACCGTCAATACGATAACTTTATAACATTTACTCGGCATAAATGTGGTATGAATTCGTATCTACAACTCATAATCTATCCGAATATTAAAAGAAAATTGGGTGTTTGTGGACTTTTTAAAAAGTTATGGCCGAAAAAAAAAAAGTATGTTTTTACCATATTTTGCCAATTTGCGTGCGCGCGTAATTTTGACTTTGACGCGCGCGTACTCCGTTATTATGAGTCAACAATGACTCAAATTGATAGGGTGTGTTGAGGGATCTATAAAGAATGCAAAACATGTAAAAAAACGACATTTTTCCTATTCATTCGCGTTACGCGCGCAAATACGCGCGCGCCGACGCGCACGCGCGGGATTTTTTGAAACGCTTAAAATTGTCTGAAACATATAGTAAATTATTCGGGTTAGGGTTTTGAGCATTAAAAAAAATAATTAATTAATTGACGGACGCGTACGCGCGCGTCTCCGAGTGTAATTGCACGCGCATGAGCTTAAAAGATGACCATTGACCTGATCAATATTTATGCGAAATTTGAATTGAAATTGATATTTCATGACTGAGATATGATGATTATTAAAATTTGACAAAATGGCGTCCTGATGACGTCACAGTGATGTGACGTCACTGAAAAGTTTGGCTGCACTAAGTTAGACCATGATCTATCATCATATGAAGTTTCATGACAAT
Source organism: Echinarachnius parma (assembly GCA_037951105.1). Classification (NCBI taxonomy): domain Eukaryota; kingdom Metazoa; phylum Echinodermata; class Echinoidea; order Clypeasteroida; family Echinarachniidae; genus Echinarachnius; species Echinarachnius parma. The sequence continues at coordinate 27,885 of JBAMJV010000436.1, forward strand.
TGATTCATCTGATCTTGAGATATGCGACGAACAAAATTGGGAAGAATAATAAAAAGATTAATAATAATAAAAATCTTGACGAAATCAATAAGGTTATACGTAATAACGTATAACCTTAATAATAAAAGATCGAACGAAATCAATAGGTTATACGTATGATATACGTATAACCTAATAACTAGATTTTGAATTCGTCACGTTTGACGAATTAAGGTTATACATATCGATTTATTTTGATAAAAGGATGATTCCAAAAATAACTACTCAATCATCATATCAATAATAATAGATTCCCCCCCCCCCTGAAAAAAGAGAAGAAAAAAAAGAAAAAAGAAAGTTTAAAAATATTGCCTTGGATTCGAACCCACGACCCTTCGATCTTGTGTCACAAATTATACCGCGAGACCAACATTAGATCTCTTAACGATAATGGGAAATCGGGAAAGATACATCAGCGATTGCACTCTGCATTTGTCATTGTAACAGTGAGTTATTTGACCTTTGATCCTAATTTACATATCCTTAACGCCATTTTCATAATCCGATCTTATCTTATGAACATTTTGCCTTTCATTATAACATACATCTGTGCTGAATTGCATGTCCGCGGCGTACGTGGTTATTGAGTATTGATGCTTGATTTATTTGACCTTTTACGGTAAATATGACAATGAAATATGCATTTTCGCGATTTAAGTGTTAACTTATGAAATGATGGGCTTGAAAATCCCTATCTACATGCGAAATCTCAAATTGATAGCATAATTCCTTCAGCAGTTATTATGTCGATAACATACGTTTTGGCTAACCCTCAATTTGTAACAGATTTGAACTCTTATTTCCAATCAAACAATTCATCAGGATCCATTGAACAAAACTAAATGGTGTGAATTGATTGCGAATAGAGCAGAACATCAGCTACGATATATCAAAATTTGGGAGTACATTGATGGAGAATAAGTGAGATATGGTCAAAAGTAAACTGTAATCGATTTCAACATTGATTGAAATTGAGTAAAATTCGCATTTTCAACTTTAACCGTCAATACGATGACTTTATAACATTTATTCAGCATAAATGAGGTATGAATTCGTATCTACAACTCATAATCTATCCGAATATTAAAAGAAAATTGGGTGTCTGTGGACTTTTTAAAAAGTTATGGCCGAATTAAAAAAGTATGTTTTTACCATATTTTGCCAATTTGCGTGCGCGCGTAATTTTGACTTTGACGCGCGCGTACTCCGTTATTATGAGTCAACAATGACTCAAATTGATAGGGTGTGTTGAGGGATCTATAAGGAATGCAAAACATGTGAAAAAACGACAATTTTACTATTCATTCGCGTTACGCGCGCAAATACGCGCGCGCCGACGCGCACGCGCGGAATTTTTTGAAACGCTTAAAATTGTCTGAAACATATAGTAAATTACTCGGGTTGAGGTTTTGAGCATTTTTTGACATTTTTTTTCATTTGACGGACGCGTACGCGCGCGTCTCCGAGTGTAATTGTACGCGCATGAGCTTAAAAGATGACTATTGACCTGATTAATGTTAATGCGAAATTTGAATTGAAATTGATATTTCATGACTGAGATATGATGATTATTAACATTTTATAAAATGGCGTCCTGATGACGTCACAGTCATGTGACGTCACTGAAAAACTGGGCATTTCTAAGTTAGAACATGATCTATCATCATGTGAAGATTCATGATATTTGATTCATGTGATCTTGAGATAATCGACGAACAAAAGTGATGGGGAGAATAATAATACAAATCTTGACGAAATCAATAGGTTATACATATGTATATGTATAACCTAATAATAAAAATTCGAACAAAATCAATAGGTTATACGTATGATATACGTATAACCTAACTAGATGTTGAATTCGTCACGTTTGACGAATTAAGGTTATACATATCGATTTATTATGATAAAAGGATGATTCCAAAACTAACTACTCAATCATCATAGAAATATTAGCAGATACCCCCCCCCCCCCTAATAAAAAGTAAAAAAGAAGAAAAAAAGAAAGTAAACAAAATATTGCCTTGGATTCGAACCCACGACCGTTAGATCTTGCGTCGCAACTTGTTCCGCAAGACCAACATTAGATCTGTTATCAGAATTGGAAAAGTACGATATTCAGCCGTCTGGACTTTTTTCTCCAAAACGCGGAGGATGACGTCATTCTTTTTTCTTAAAATAAATCATAAACACTACTTAAGTTGTTATAATCTGTAGTTTTATGCTGGATTTGGCATGAAGGTAATGCTATCTTTCATAATTAGCCGAAAGTCTGGATAAATCTGGAGAATAATAGCTTTTGTTGATTATTAAGTGCAAGTCATGCATTTCTGGAATCCTTGAGACAAGACAATTGACCGATTTTTGAATTATTCGCCGATAGATGGCGCTATTCCACGAAAAATCATGGAGCATTGCAGGATAATTGTAAATTGAAAACAACTAATGTATTTTAATGTTTTAGCTCTGAAAATTGTTTCGACTGACTTCTTCGGATATTATAATATGATTTTCAATGACTAATAATTTATCTGGGCCAGCATTAAATTGATAATTCTCATCTTCTTTCCTGAAAGGCAACTTGACATTTTGCTAAGTAACTTCTCACAATAACTGCTATATAAAAGTTATATTTCAAGCCTGGCATTTGTGATCTTGAGGACTATGCATTGGTAACCAGTATTAGGAGTAGCGCTCTTGTGAGTCAGCTAGTAGTAAATATATGCTTGATGGAAGTGATGGTAAGTGAGACATGTTAATACCCTTAAATAAATAAAGCATTTTGTACTATTTTATCTACTTTGTATGTCCAATGTTGGCTTTTCAGGTTTAATAATGGCCGTTTGACACACGCATACATGATGAATGGAGCGTTTTCGTGCGTGACTGTTATGTTATTAAATGGACCTCGAGTCTAAATTGTTCTAAAAGTCTACACAGATTCTTGAACGTGCAAATAATGAATGGTTAGTTAAATACGGAACAGTGAGTTATTTTGACATATGAACCTAATTTACATATCCTTAACGCCATTTTCATAATCCGATCTTATCTTATGAAATGTTCCTTTCATTATAATATACATGTGTGCTGAATTTCACGTCCGCGGCGTACGTGGTTATTGAGTATTCATGCTTGATTTATTTGACCTTTGACGGTAAATATGACAATGAAATATGCATTTTCGCGATTTGGTGTTAACTTATGAAATGATGGGCTTGCAAATCCCCATCTACATGCGAAGTTTCACATTGGTAGCATAATTTCTCCAGAAGTTATAGGTCGAAAGCATACGTTTTGGCTAAACTTAAATTTTTATCAGATTTGGACTGTTATTTACAATCAAACAATTCATCAGGATCCAGTTAACATAACGAATTGTTGTGAAACGAATGCGAATAGAGCAGGACATCAGCTACGATATATCAAAATTTGGGAACAAATTAATGGAGAATAAGCGAGATATGGTCAAAAGTCCGCTGTGATCGATTTCAAAATTGATTGAAATTGTTAAAATTCGCATTTTCAACTTTAACCCTAAATATGAAGACTTTATAACATTTACTCGGCATAAATGAGGTATGAATTCGTATCTACAACTCATAATCTATCCGAATTTTAAAAGAAAATTGGGTTTTTTTACCATATTTTGCCAATTTGCGTGCGCGCGTAATTTTGACTTTGACGCGCGCGTACTCCCTTATTATGAGTCAAGAATGGTTCACATTGATAGGGTGCATTAAGCAACGTATAAGAATTGCAAAACATGTGAACAACGACATTTCTCTTGTTAATTTGCGTTACGCGCGCAAATTTTTGAAACGCTTAAAATTGTCTGAAACATATAGTAAATTACTCGGGTTGGGGTTTTGAGCATTTTTTGACATTTGTTTTCATTTGACGGACGCGTACGCGCGCGTCTCCGAGTGTAATTACACGCGCATGGGCTTAAAAGATGACCATTGACCTGATTAATATTGATGCGAAATTTGAATTGAAATTGATATTTCATGACTGAGATATGATGATTATTAATATTTGACAAAATGGCGTCCTGATGACGTCACAGTCATGTGACGTCACTGAAAAAGTGGGCAGTTCTAAGTTAGAACATGATCTATCATCATGTGCAGATTCATGACAAATGAATCATCTGATCTTGAGATATGCGACGAACAAAAGTGATGGGGAGAATAAAAATAATAAAAATCTTGACGAAATCAATAAGGTTATACATATGTATATGTATAACCTTAATAAATAAAATTTCGAACAAAATCAATAGGTTATACGTATGATATACGTATAACCTAATAAAACGACAACCAACAGTTAATTGTGTATTTACGTGTATTCACCCAGTGAGGAAGTTCGTACACGGATTCCACGAAGTACCACAATGTTATGCGTGACCCCTACGTGACCCGCGCTAGCTACGTGACCCGCACACACATATTATGGGTTTTTCGCAAGCGCAACGCGGCCCTAGAAAGTAGCGTGTCGTGTGCAAAATCGACAATTTCCTGTAGTAACAGCGGTCCCTCCGTTCTTGAACTGTTATCACCGACGGTTTTTGGTCAATTTTGCGTCCGTGCTATAAGACCGCTCGATCAGGCAAACAGCCAATCAGCGGCGCTCGCTGCTCGTAGCGAGGTCAAACGTTTATCATCAGCGCTCGTACGTGTGTGTAGTGTAGTGTGTAGTATAGTGTGCATGTGTTAGTGTGCTGCCCAGCTGTTCAACGATCCGAGTCTACGGCCGCGTTGACCAAATAAGCGAAACAGCTTGTAAACCAGAGTTGTTTTAGCGCGGCCGACGTACCAATAGATTCGTTCCAGCGTTGGTGAAAGCCGCGTACGACGCTGGGCGAAAAGCCTCTACTAATCGCTTAAACTGACTACATGTAATTACATATTCTTCATTTTTGAGGTTTTGTTTGTGACATACCTTTACAAATGTCGGCTTTACAATACCTTTATAAGAATAAGTACAATATTGTTGTAATATTATCTTAAATCAGTTAAACTCTTGTATTGACCGATATATAGTTTGATGGAGGGACGCATTCGTTTTTTTATCCGTAGAAAATGTGTGTGTGTGTTACATTCATCCCCATCCGTCAACTGGAAACTGTTCAGACATTTTTAAAAAGTAGGACAGTCCCTTTAACATTGGTACATCTTTATCATCATTGTTATCCAATTTTTACCGGTCTCGAGTCCACTTTTTATTGGTCTCGACCATCTTTACCGGCTTACGCGACTCTCAGCCTGCGATCTCGGCCTCGAAAACTTTTGGCAAGTGGTCTCGGTCCCGTTTTTTGTAAATTACGCACCTCCCCGATAAAACTACGGGCCTGGTACTCGATAAGGTAAATTCCTTAAAGGGAGACCGAAATCCATGCTTTGATTAGGGGTATAACTTTGAATATGTGACTATATTGATATACCACACTCGATTTTTCAAAGAAATCCGTAAGTTATTCAAAAAGGTAAATTTCATGCAACCGTTTCGGCTCTAAATGATCTTGGCGCCCCATACTCGTAAAAAAAGTTGTTGGCAGAACGTGGGAATTAATGTTCTTGACGTCACATATTGACATAAACACGAAGTGCGCCAATCGTAATCAGCATGTTTCATTGCAGAGCCTCGGATTTGCTAGTGAAAAAAACTCGGATTTGCTTTTAAATTGATGAAATCAAAAATGCCTGAGAAATATATCGTAGCAGGATGCATCAACATAGCGAAGGATGGGATTAGCCTGCAAAGTTAAAGGTTACTGTATGTGAAAAACAAGGAAAGTAAGCTTTATTCAACAGAAACACAATTCCGATGTTGCGTCAATTATCAACGTGACGTTAGCTGCAGTGGCGCTTGACATCATGACTGTCTGAAGGCAGCAACTTCGCCCGCATAACACAAGCTACAACTACATGAAGTGGCAGAAAAGGAGCCTAGTCCTAGACGTAAAATGAGGGTGAGACCAAATATAGCAGCCACAGGGGCAGAGCAGTCCCATATGTAAAGTTTCGTGTAAGGGTTTCAGCAGTTCTCCTATAAAATTATCTTGAAGCTTGGGGACTATTATTGTTAACTTGATATTGATATAATAACAGAAATCATGTGAATCGAAAGATCTGTTTCAAGGATAGTGATTTATGAAAAAGTAATTCAGAAATTAATCAATCAGATAAAGTGACAGTTCTGTACAACCCGGATATTATATGCTTACATGAACTGAATGGTCATCCTACTTCTATGTAATTCTAGTAATAAGACTTTCCCATGTATGACCATTTATAATTGATTTATGTGGGAATGAAAAGGCAAATTATCTCCTCGGGGCTCAACATATTGAACCTACAATAAGAAACCCCATTATAATACGCTAACACATCAGCTTTAACCCTTTGACTTGAATTGCAGGGGTGACTTACTGTCACCTACTTATTCAGTGCATGGCATGGTAAATATGTATTGGGACTAAGTAACAGAGTAACAGGGATAACTCACCACGAAGCTACGGTTAAGGGTACACTATCCCACAGTATTGTAATTACAGCGGGCAGAAATAAATTATTTGTTTGATACAATTTAATGCATACTTAGTATGTTTTAATCCTTCTACTTGCTGCATTGAAACTAGTTTGAACTTACAAGGCATGCAAGGTTGTATTCACAATATGGGGTCTTGTGAAATCAATTTTGATGAAGTCTTTTATTGGTTTATTTATTTCAGCAACTACTGATGTCCTACGAACTACGCTGCATTCCATAAAGTCAAAGAGAGGCTGCCTGACCACGTCAGATTCTAAAACATGGTTCTTCTTATCAAGTTCAGTGGCATGGTAGGTATATTTCTGGAAGCGAGTAACATTTTTGAGGGGCTTTATCAAACCCACCACTTGGCTGTAGTTACATTTTGCAGTTATTGGCCTAAGGGGCAAATGTAAATGTTGACATAACTGGCAAGATAAACTCGCTCTTTATTATGCAACAGAAATCAAATTGGAATTGGTGGGCACACCTTATATCTTTGTAATATTTTTTCCAAAAATGTCCCCTTATGTTTTTTTTTTTTTTTTTATTATTATTGGTAGGGGGGCATGCCCCTCTCCAAGTGGTAGGTTTTGAGTAGCTGGTCACATATATTTGTAACACGCTCTATATAGTTCTTTTTATTTATTACATTAATTACCCCTCATATTTTAATTATCCAATGATTTTGGAGTATGTTACTCTTTTATTGAATTTAAACTCGTACCATATCCCATAACACAGTTAGCCCCCTGCTCACACGGGTGACCACATCCCCCACATCCCACAGTTCCAACACTTCCAGTGAGAACCAATCATTTATATTTTACAATTTAATCCATTCTTGGTATTTTTGCATGTGCTTGCATTGGAAATGTTTTTAATTATTAAAAGTTACAAGCAATCTCATTTTCACAAGAGAGTTTTTTGATAAACCAATTTGAATTAACCCTTTTGTCTTTGTTTTATATTGCAGCAATTACTGATGTCCTTTGCTGCATTCCACAAGTAGAGGCTGCCTCCCCACCCTAGGTTCAGAAGCATGGATTTTCTTACCTAGGGCCCAGGGCCAAGAAGTCAAGTCAGGCTGCACCGTACCAGCAATGCCACTCCAGACCCCAGACCCAAAGCCAGCAGGGGGGGGGGGGGGGGGGGGGGGGTTGGGGGTTGGTGGGGGGAATCATCTATACCCGCCACATTGTTGGTCCTGTTTAGTCTCTCTGTGGAAAAGCTACAGGGGTGTAGGGGGAGGTAGCTGGGAGTTGTCATTTGCATCATTCCACAACAAAAACAATGCTTTGCAAGAGAGAGAGAGAAGAGTACAGAAATAAGGGAAGCGATGGTGCTGTATTACCCATGTTATTTTAACTTTTGCTAGTGGCATTAATACCATTATTTGTTTGATTATTTTCCTATATATTAATTAATTAGTACACTTCATTTTTGAATTTGTTTTCAATTAAAATAAAATATATTCTCTCTAATATTATCAAATATGATTTTCTGTGCTTTGGTTACTGTGCTTGTTTTTAAGCCTAACACAAGCATGGTATATAGGGCTATACATTAAATTATCCATTGACCATTTTTTTTCTTCTTTTTGGGCGTACATCACTCTGAGAGTGTAACATATGATTGCATAATTTGTTAAGGGTCTTCATTTCAAATCTCAGATAAAAAAACTCACTAAATTTGCCATCGACCAATACTTAGACGACCTACAAGATGTTGTATCATTCTTTCACTGTCATTTTATAATTCTATTTCATATATGGGGTCACCTAATGTTGCTCCCATGATAATTTGATAGCCCAAAGTAGAATTTTACTGGCCAATATCAGTGAAGAGCCCTTTATACCTAATGTTGGTAAGCTAGTGTGTATCTGCATGTTATGTGTTAAATGTGTATGCATACTTGCTTGTGTGTTTGGTCTGTATATTTGATACTTGTATGAGTACAATCTCCCTTCTGAGCAACATAAGCAAGATCATGGAATCTGTAGTGCAGAAGCAACTTCAGAACTACCTACTACAACACAACCTCATATCTGACAGGCAATTTGGCTGCAGATCTCATCACAGCACAGCCGACATCCTCACTATTCTATCTCAGCAATGGTCCAACGCTTTGAATAGAGGACACGAAGTACGTCTTATTGCGCTGGACATAAAGGGCGCTTTTGATAAGGTTTGGCATCGTGGCTTAAGTTCCAAGCTGAAAGGCAAAGGTATTTCTGGCAAACTGCTAACCTGGATAGAGAGCTACCTATGTAACAGAACGATCAAAGTTGTCTTGTCTGGCCAATCATCCTGCACCACTTCTATCAACTCCTCAGTGCCTCAGGGATCAGTACTTGGCCCTATGTTATTTTCAGTCTACATCGATGACCTGGGAGATGACTGTGAGAATTCACTGTACCTGTACGCAGATGATTCCACCCTATTCTGCGAGATAAGATCCACTGACGATCCTGAGACAACACCAAAGCCTAAATAGAGACCTGGAGAAAATGAACATGTGGGCTGACAAGTGGAAGTTGACATTCGTACCAACCAAGTGCAAAGCCCTAACAATCTCTAGGAAGAGAAATCCAACCAGCATAGACCTGTACTTTGGGAACACGAAAATCACGGAGACAGAATGATGAACTGGTGATTTTAGGAGTCACAGTTGACAGGAAGCTCACCTGGTCAAAGCACATATCAAACATCACAACAAGAGCTGGACAGAAGCTGGGAGCACTTAGAAGAGTTTCAATCAAGATAGACACCTCAGGGAGAGCAACGATCTACAAGGCTCAGGTACGAAGCGTAATGGAGTACGCCTCACTGAGTTGGCTGTACGCATCAGCTACTACACTCAGACTACTGGATCGGATCCAGAGTAAGGCTCTGCGCATCATCGGTGTGGACGAGGATCAAGCACGCCTGAAAATGAACATTCATCCTCTCCAACATAGAAGACAGGTAGCTGCCACAACTGTTCTTTACAAGATGCATACCAGCCAGTGTCCCTCTGACCTGAAGGCGATGCTTCTCCAACCTTACACCATTAGAAGAGCAACTCGCGCCAGCACGTCAATACCGAGCCATGCTCTATCAGAACCCAAGTCAAGAACCCACTCAACTGGCAGGAGCTTCATACATGCTGCAGTAAATGTGTGGAACCGTCTGCCAGAGAATATAGTTGGCGTAATCATCAACAATGGAGTTCAATCATTCAAGACACGTGTGCATCAGCACCTTATGACAAGGACATCAAGTATCTGAGGGCATTCAGAGATCTAAAGCTGCTGTGAACCATTGATTGGCGTATGAGGATGACTTTTATAGCGCTCTTTGCCTATATTAGAGTTAGATTTATATCTCACCTTGGGGGCTATTGTTCACTATAGCATATTATATAAAATATATAAAATTACTATGTTCATTGGTCAATTGTCTCAGTCATGTATCAATGCCAAATCTTTCAAATTCAGGTTGATCTTCAAATGAGATGGTTGACCAAACACCAAGTAAATGTAGAGGCATAGCTTTTTCCTGATGCAATACAAGTTAGTTATTTTTTATTTAACTGTATCATCTAAAAAAAAAAAAACACAACCTCACCACACACATACATTGAAACCTCATTATTACCAGCAATTTTGGCCATTGAATTTACCTTTTTATCACAGATCTCTCATATGAGGGCTTAGGAATGATACACATCATAAAACTGGAATTGTGAAATTACTTCACTATGGCAGAAACCTTGTTTTAACAGAGCTTGTTATAAAGAGGTTTGACTGTAGGACCACTCTTTTTATTGCATTACATAACATGAATTACTCATGGAACATTGTACAAATAGAAATATGTAAGAAGTGTTATAGTATACTGTACTAAACATATTTCTACCCTGTACTGGATAAATCAAATATGTTTTGATTTATAATAGTAAATATATTACCCATTGCGGATATAGTATTGGAAATAATATCGCTAGTGATATTCGTTTGTCTCGCAATGTATGGTCAACTAGGAATCTAAAAGATCACAACAAATCGTCGTGATCTTTTAGATTCCTAGTTGACCATACATTGCGAGACAAACGAATATCACTAGCGATATTATTTCCGATGTTTTGAATTATTTGTATTTTTTTTGGGGGGGGGGGGGTGGAGGTAACATTCATTTCAGAGGATAACTCCGAACGTGTGTGTCTGTTGGTGAGCTGTGAATGCTGAATGAAGTATTTATATTTTTTGTTTTATTTGTTTGAAGTCCAGCTACAGTGGAACCTCTTTATAACAAGGTCTTTGGAACTATTAAATGCCCATTCATATTTCAGGTACCTCAGTTTGTATATCATGGTAAAAGGATATAAAGAGCTGGGACTACCTTGTTATAAGAGGGTTTTGTTATGTAAGAGCTCTTTATAATGAGGCTCCACTGCACTTGATATCCTCACAACTCAATGCAATTTTACATATTAATTCAGGGAAAAAAGAACATATTACAAATGCAAGTTCTGTTTTATTAGGGTCAATACCTTTTAATTCACTAAATTAAAACAGTAAAATTTTAGCAGGCAGTCGTATGGTGGTTGACGACTGACGTCAAAGGTCCGTATCCTAGGGTTATTATTATGTAGAGTTATTATGTATGTCTGAGGTCCTGGCTCAGCTTACCTGTTTGCTTCAAAATATGGGTCACTAGTTGTCAGAATCATGGGACTGGTTGTTAATAGGATCACAGAAGTGATGTGTGGGCATGACCTAATCTGCCGATGAACCCATTACGTGGACTTGTGTCTTATCGCAGTGGCGTAGCGGAGTCAAATTAATTGGGGGTACGTGATTGATAAGGGGAGGGGGCACATCTAAGGAGCATGTGCCCCCCCCCCCCTTATTACACCACGTGTGCCTTCTGTACATGTATATGGCTGTCCATTCCTTTTCTTGTCCACGTCTTAAGTGTTCCTTGTGATGCTCGTCACTGTTGTTTCCCTGGCAATAATAAAATAAAAAGAAACACACATTTCACAATTTGTAATGATTTAATTTGTTTCATAATTTTGATTACATTTAGACTGGATATTGCTTTACTAGTTTAACAAAAATGCTATGCTGATGGATACAAATAAATTGACATTTTCATGAAAGGGTAGGTACAGAGTCACAAACCGTAAAACCTACATTTCGAGAAGGCTACCATGAATGCATTAAACATGAATTTATATAATTTGGAAATCATAAACAAAAAATGCCCAGAGACAGAGGCTCATCGTAATTATCATGGATATAGTAAAATTGAGCATCTGTGTGAAATGCACTTTGTTCGTATGGCGAGACAACATCAGATATCATGGAATTATGGCTTATAGCATTCGTTTACAAACATTAAATTGTATTAGTACTGATTCACCTTCTTTTGTTTACAAACCCCACACAACATGTTTTGTTTATGTATTACCCTTCATTGATTTGTTATCATTAGAAAGCCTGTTTATTCCCCTTTACAGTGATGGATCAATTGTAATGTCATTATGTAATCATGAAATGTGCATAACACCTCAAAATGCATGGGGCAAAGTCAAAAGCGAAATGTCGCAAAATGCATCAAGTTTGATATTGTAAACGGCATGAACAGTAAAGACTCTTTTTGTTTTGAGAATAGAGTGTTTTATGTTGAAGCGGTCATGCATGAATGTCATTGATGTATTCTAGCCCAATTTCTTTTATGAAATCTTTCAACATTTCACTTTAGACTTTGCCCTACACTCACGTAAAATGTCGATTTCATGATAACACAAACATTACAAATGAGGTATCAATGTAAAGGAGAATAAACAGTTTTCCAGTGGTACCAATTTCATGTAGAATATATGGACGCTCCAACTTGAAGTGTGGAACTTTCTGCGAGGGGTTTAGTAACTAGTAATCATGAAAATGTATTAATAAATTTACAAATCTTTCGTTTTCATGGCCTAGCTCTTTTACATTTAATTCAGTCTTTCTACTGTCGGCCATTCTAACCAGTATGACCGCACCGCGTGCTCGTAATGAGGCTGTGCGCATTTTGTATTCAGATCTACCGTAGAGGTCGCATGCATTGCGCCCTGCTTGCAACTCGCTTGGTGGATACGATCAAAAACAAGATTTGACAGCATCGCTTGTGGTCCTCTGTAGGTAGCCAGCTGTACACTCAAGATAACAAATTGACTCGATAACATAATCTTGACATTATCACCTTTCGTCACCTTTCGTTTGATACCAATTTTGCTATATTTTGTTTAATTTTTGACATGTTTTTTGTCATCAATAAAAAGGGAATTTGTTCGTCCTTACGATAGAGGTTTTGGACATAGTCTTCTTCTTTGCTAGTTCCTGACTGGATTAAAAAATCTTTCAGCTAGATTTTGCAAGATATGAGCCGTTGATTATCTGGTTGATCGTATAATGTGAAAAATGGTCGTATACATGTGCGATTTCGGTGAATAAATGGCAACAGAAAGCGGCTGAAATCTCACTAAATAGCGATGTTTTACCGGAAGTTGCGAGGAACTTGACTTCGAATAACCATGGTTTCCGTGGTTAAGCCGGGAAGGTTTTTTACTTGCTAAATCCTATATGCTCAAATTCGTGATAACAACATACACAATAATACGTATGTGGGGCAATTTAAAGCCGTTTATTCCGAGGGTTACGCACCCCAAAGTAAAATCAGGTGCGTGCGCAAGCTATAGAAAGTGACCAGGTACAATAGTTGTGTTGTGGCCTAGCAACTATGGTAGTGTGAGCCTTTGTTCTATGGATCATTGCACCGTGTGAATTCGCAAGTAAATACATTGCCATTACAGTATATAGCAGTATATTGAACAATCGACGCAGAGCAAGGGATAGCGTGGTATCCCCCGGTTGATTTCGATTTCGAAATGATCGCAAATCGACCATGTCAATTATTTTGCTAGTTCCTGACCGGATTAAAAAACAACATTTACAGAAAGTATGATATTCTGCTAGAACAATATCTGCGAAAGGTGGTAAGTAATTAATATATTGGATTCACGCAGAATTAAAAGGTTTTTTTAATGAAAGAAATTACTCTTCAAACCTATTTTTCTTCAAAAGTTTTTAGTCGTATTTTTACACATTTTAAAACATCAATTTCTACTAGTTGAATACCATATTACAATAATAATTTAAGCTTAACATTTATGGCAAATTCATGGTCGGAAAATTAATTCTGAGCACACAGGGAGAAGGAGAACTGAGCCATGTCGTAGCTCATAATATGCAAGCGGCGCAAAAATTCCGAGCATACGACTTGAATACATACAAGCGATTCACAACGCGGTGCATTCTTACTGTAACGCGGGCAGTGAAAAGGACTGTAATTAAATGTGAAAGAGGCCATGAATGCGATAGATTTGTCGATCTAGTTTAGTACTGTCAACAGGCTCACACCAAGCCCTGCTAGTCAAGGGGCTTACTGCGTGCGAAGGTCGGTGCGAAGGCCAGGGTATATGACGGGTCAGACATATTTTACTAGTTCAAAGTTGCACCCGACTCTGAGCAATTGTGATCTGAATCACTTTTTAACACATAACAGTAATTTACTTACCACTTACTCTCTCAGAATATCTAAATGGCTGTAAATGTTCGCATCTGATCGTCAGGAAAGGCAGCTGCAGTCGTTCGATCCAAGTTAATAACAGCGCAGTATGTTAACAGTATAGTACCGTACATGTTAGACAGAAAAATCCTTCGCGTTATATGGGGCCAGGGTCCATTAATATTATGACGTGAGCCGAACAAAAAATCGTCAAAGAACCCTCCAAATAATGGCTGATTTTTCGGACTATTTATTTATTTATTTATTCAAATATATTTATACAGGATAGCCTGATCAGCAATGATACTGTTTTTCGTCAGGGTCCTGATATAAGTATACATGTATATTACCCAGCTAGTTAGCAACTTCCGGGATCGAACTGAACATAGCAAAAAGTGGCGTCTGCTTAGTTTTTTATAGCACAAAAACTCCACAAAATCTTACTTATCCCTCAACCGAATAATCACTTAATTTGTCTCACTGCACTCAAAAAACAGAAGTGCTGTTTTTAGCACTTGGAGGGCTACATTCAGCACCTGTTCGGTGCTCGCATAGGGACAGCACCGCCTGTGCTGGTTTGGCACTAGTGCTAGTTTAGCACCACTTGAGGTGTTACCGAATTTGCACTTTTGGTGCTGAGAAATCCACATTGTGTGTGATGAATAAAACCCATAGTGCTAACAGATAATACGGGGGGAGGGGTGGCTTCCGTTAACTCAGAACTTAATTTAGCTCATATGTATTTCGTGGTAAAAGAAGCAGGATAAAGATGTCCGATAGTAGGATTCGAACCTTGGATCCCACGCGTCCAAGTCAGACGCGATACCGACTGAGCTAACTCGCATCACGGGAAGCCGAATGCACTCTAACGAAAGTATCATACAGTCTCTATTGTTGCGAATTTTGCACGTTGTGGTGCTGTTCTCACAGCACCAGTGGTGCTGTTCTCACAGCACCAGTTTTTAGCACCGATCTTTTTAGCAGACTTTTATTCACTACTTACACTTGTAGTGCTAAATTATCTCCTCCAGGTGCACGATCGCGAGCAGCACTCGTTTTTTAGCACCTTCATTTTTAGAGTGTGTTTAAGATGATTTCCCTAATACTTCTACGGTTAATGAAAGGGTGTATGTGCAAATGTATAGAATTATAGGCGCAACAGAAAAGTCGCTTGTATGTAGCAAGTGTGTGTACTGTATGCAGCAAACTCGAAACTTGTCTATATGTGACGTCATGAATACATTAGTAACGATTGGCGTTCGGACCATTTTTTACGGGCGTTCCCAAAGTGAATTTTCAAGTTAGTTTTTGATTTACCGGGTTTTCCCACGAAGAAATATGTTTTTATTACTAATCTTCATGAAAATCCACCTTAGATACAGTAAAACACAATTTTTAGGTAGTTTTCTTGTCAGCCTACCTTTAACACCGTACCTATGTTTTGATTAGTTCTTATTCGTTTGGACAACTTCCATATCTACGATTTTGATTTGCAATCCCCCCAATTCCATGTGTAAAGCTTAAACCCCAACCCTCCCCGGAGATGTCGAGCCGGATTGGGTGACACAGGAGCATGTGCATGTGCACCCCCCTCCCCCCCAAAAATAATATATATATATAAACCCCAAACAATGCAGCATAACAGAAGGACAATCTGTGTAATAAAGAAATGTATGCGGTGAGCCCCCAATCAGTCCGAACACGCTACACCACTGTCTTCGCATACCACTTAAAATCACGCAAAATTCTTTAGAAATTAATGTTAACTAGATGTAAAATTCGTATTTCAACTTTAACCGTCACTTTGATGACTTTATAACATTTACTCGGCATAAATGAGGTATGAATTCGTATCTACAATTCACAATCTTTCCGAATATTAAAAGAAAATTGCGTGTTTGTGGACTTTTTAAAAAGTTATGGCCGAAATGAAAAAGGATGTTTTTACCATATTTTGCCATTTTGCGTGCGCGCGTAATTTTGACTTTGACGCGCGCGTAATCCACCATTATGAGTCAACAGTAACTCAAATTGACAGGGTGTGTTAAAGAATGTATAAGGATTGCAAAATGTGTAAACAAAATTTGTTTTTCTTATTCATTAGCGTTATGCGCGCATATACGCGCGCGCCGACGCGCACGCGCGGAAATTTTTGAAACGCTTAAAATTGTCTGAAACATATAGTAAATTACCATACAAGTGCTGACACCCGCTCACTTTTTCAAATTAATTTAAATATGGCAAAAACTTGATTAGGCATGCGATGTTTTTTAATGATATTCACACGCCCTAATGCTCATTAGTAAAATATATAACGCGCGTCTCCCCATTCGGGTCTGCTTTGCGCACAATGCGCGCAACAATACAGGGTCTTCACTATGCTGTTGACCGCTCACTTAGTGTTGGTATCCGCTCACCTGCATTTTGCGTTTTTTCAATTAAGAACATTGCCGTTTTTAATGGCAAGTGTCTATCTAATTTTTTTTTCTTTTTCTGTGAGCATTATTCTCTCATCTTTATTTCCATTATGTGACAAAATTTAAATGAGTAATTGTATTGTTCATGTGGTTATTTGCTCTTAGTGTCGTCGTTTGACTTTGTAAACGAGTTTGTTTCTTACTTAAACGTACACACGCACGTACGGCGCACGTGCACACAGACCCACGGATTCACAAACATAACTATTTGCATACACACACACACACACGCACACGCACACACACACACACACACACACACACACACACATACAATACACAAATTAGAATAAATGAATAGAGGAGATTATATTTTTTAAATGTTGATTCCAAATCATTAGATTTATTTATAATCTTCAAGTTTTTCAGTTGCAGGAAAATATTTATAGGGTGAACAAATTAATGAATTTTCAAGAAATACAAAACATTCGTTTTTTTAAAAGAATAATTTTTTAAAATAATAACATAACACCTTTATCGGGCATTGACCATTATACGTACTTAGTAAATCCAATAAAGTCCACAATAGAAAAACATTTAGTGTGTAATACCTTCAATGCTTATACAAAATTATTCAAGTAATTACGATTATCTAGTCTAGAATCTAAATAATCTATCATTCGTTAGCGATTATATAATAAAAGAAATGTCATGTTACAGTAGGTGAATAAATAATTTTAAACCAAATGCGACCCTGCCCTTAAAGGGGAATTCCACCCCAGAAATGTGATGTTTGCTATAAAATGAGGTGAATATGAAGAATCATGATCGAAAATCTGAGCCAAAACGGTAGAGCAATACAAAAGTTATGACAGGATGAACTTTGCTCTGATTTTTAGTATCGTTCGCAATTGCTAGCGATCGTGACGTCACTTGCGAGCTGCAGCCATTTTGACTTCTACATGGAATTTTACAAAATTTAAATTTTCTTCATAACAAAGCAAATTTATGAGCTTACAAATTCCAATGAGGTTGGCCCATCGGTATTCTTTAATGAATTCGTGAGAACAAACAGAGAAAATTAATTTTTAGCAACGAAAATGAGAAATAAGTGTATTTTCATGTACTTAAGCCATGGCGAGTTGCTCGTGAATGATGTTGCATATAGCGGCAATTTTGAAACAATCGCTCATTACTACATGATGTTCAAATAGGTATAACTCCCGTGTTTCTTGTCCGATTTTGATCAAATTTTCACCAATTATTCATCTTGTTCTGCTTATTCAAATAACCTATGGTTTTGCCAGGCCCGGAATACCCCTTTAAGAAAACAACCAACAAGATAACTGAAATAAACAATCAACCATGCGAACAAGAGTGAACACAACTTAAACATTAAGAAAAAAATACAATTAGTCAACTAAATTCTACGATATTCTGGAATCACAAATCATATACAAAAAATCAAGAATGTAACATCACAATAAAGCTTATACGAACAATATCAATTCCGATGACAGCATGGTATCCACATTGCTGATTAAAAAGTAAGTATGGCAGGTAATAAGTGCATGCGTAGCATCTAAATTGTGTATTATTATTATTAAATAACAATTGAAAGACGATCCTACATATATAATCTATATGATCGCATAAATTATCCGTAGATTCGTTTAAGACAAGTCAAATTAAATGAGCATGATGAGTAAACTTACAATAATGGTCAATCCAATGGCCTCATATAATAATATCAGACGTTCTGCTAATAATACATAGACATAGCCTATACGTATATAGATACAAACTTAACCTACAATCATATCATTTACATTTATCATAAATATATTTTCCAATCTCTACATAAAGCTTCAAGTTCGATACTGGTAAATCAACAAAATATATACATTGAAAAATGTGCGATGTCTTTAATTTACCTCGTGTCCTAAAATATAAAAAGTTCAAGGAATGTAATTATATTTGTAAATCGTAATCTCAGTTAAACATGTTGATTCAGGATGAATAAGAAATTGTTTGAGATGTTTATTTTTGCTTCAGTTCCAGTTTAATTTTATGTTCGTACCCGAATTTCAAAGGTTCACATGTGAATATACAAATGTATTTGGCAATTTCATCTGTTAATAGCCTACTTGTCAATCCGACACGTATCATGCACGATGCCATCCTTTTCCTAACTATACAAGTATAACGTGGAGAAGGTGGTATACCGATAATTAGGCCTAACCAAAATAAAATATGTTGCTTTTATCTGAAATGTTGCATTCCAGGTTTAATATCGGGAATACATTATAGATCAATGACAATTCGTTTATTGAGTGCCATGTTTGCCAGAAATGTGAGGGAGGGAGTGGATTCAATGAAGCCATTGGGGGCAGAAATCGCAAGCGATCCATGCGCTTTCTGAATCATCCCCTTCCTTGTGGCAAACTGGGCATATGTATGTGTCTTCGTCTGTCGTATTATTTTCCTTCGTTCTCCTTTTACCACCATCATTCCCTATTACCACGATTACACTCAACACTGCCACCTTGTGATTTTCCTGTCTGCCAGCTCGCCCATCCGTACTCGCATCAGGGCGGCCTGGAGGTTTTCCTGTGTCCAGGGCATGTTTCTGTAATTGTTGAAATACATGAGAAAACAAAATTATTGTCGGGCCTTCACTAAATTGATTAAGTAACTTTGGTGACAGGCTGTCAAGTATATAATAACACACGCGAATATTCTGTGAGCCGTTATATTTGCTTAGTAATATTAAATATGTGATAATACAATATTCGCTAAAACAGGGAACGGTTTGAATAAATGTATCTATATAGCCTTTCATTGAAGATGGGTTCGGAGGATGAGAATCAGTTTAGTGAAAGTGCGAGTAGTCAAACGAAGTGCGTTTATTGTATTACTCCGTGTTCTTAATCTATCGGATATATTGTCATTGGTTATCGATATCGTATCCCTGTTTTCATCGTCTTAAATAACATATTCAGCCTCCTCCTACCGACCTCCCTCCTATCAACCCATCAATAGTAATTGAGCCTATAATGGTTTATGATTCGCCTATGTTTGTCATGGAACTAACCTTTCTCGATCTTT
Organism: Echinarachnius parma; assembly: GCA_037951105.1. Taxonomy (NCBI): domain Eukaryota; kingdom Metazoa; phylum Echinodermata; class Echinoidea; order Clypeasteroida; family Echinarachniidae; genus Echinarachnius; species Echinarachnius parma. The sequence continues at coordinate 47,585 of JBAMJV010000436.1, forward strand.
CCAGATGGTTACAAGGGCCAGTACTGACAAGGGCAGTGATTACATCAGCCTTTCTCGCTTCCTGTTTCAAAATAAAATACCAATGTATAATGTTATATCCATGTTCATATTTTGATATTAAACATCAAGTACATTTGTTGTTAACATATATACACGATAATTGAATGTTAGCGTCATCATGCATGATTTCTCTGTATTTACTATTTACCATTAATAAATATTTTAATTGATTTTGTCCTGCTGTTGTTTGTCCTTCCTCATCAATAATCACTAATAATAATAATATTTCCCCCCCCCCCTTTTTTCTGTCACACCTCCTCATGTGGCTAGTTGGTATATTTTTGTTATACTCTTGAATTTGTGAAATATAATCATCAACCCATGGTGATCCTGACTTACGTTTCATGGGCTTTGAAGAAATATAGTATGCTGAGGCTGTTCCCAAGGACAGAGCTAGATGCCTTTCTTGTTGTCTCACAACCTATTCAAAATGAAACAATCGTCATCATCATTATCATCATCATCACAAACGATTTCTTCAACATCATGAACTACCCTAAAGTTCATTATCATCGTCATTCTCATCATCATCATCATCATCATCATCATTATCATCACCATCATAATCAGCATCATCATTAATCATCATCGTCTCCTTAAAGTCTTTGAATTTCCATGCTGATCGCCATCATCATCATAATCATCATCATCACCACCTATACATCATAATCATCATCATCATACTCATCAACATCATCATTATCATCATCATCTCCTTAAAGTATTTGAATTGCCGAACAGATCATCACCATCATCACGATTGTCATCATGACCATCGTCGTCATCATCATCATCATCATCACCATCATCATCATCATCATCATCATCATCTTCTTCTTAAAGTCTTTTAATTGCCATCACGTTCATTATAATCATGATGATGATGATCATCATCATCATCATAATCACCATCGTCATCATCATCATCATCATCATCATCATCACCATCCCCTTTATTTCTTTGAATTACCACCACGTTCATTATAATCATCATGATGATGAATATCATCATCCTCATCATCATAATCATCATAATAACCATCATCATGACCACCTCCATCATCATTACAATAATCATTATCATCAGCATCATCATCATCATCATCATCATTATCATCAACTTCTTAAAGTATTTGATTGCCAAACTGATCATCATCATTAATCACGAGCACCGTCATAACCATCGTCATCATCATCATCATATCATCATCATCATAATAATAATAATCATCATCATCCCCTTTATATCTTTGAATTACCATCACGTTCATTATAATCATCATCTTCATCATCATCATCATCATCATCATCATCATCATCATCATCATCATCATCAATTAGAAACACAATGCCATCGCATTCTCGCTATAACCATAACACGCAATACGCATTCAATGTAAGGGTGAGCGGATACCAGCATAGCGCTATTTCATGACGACATCTTCCGTTATTTTCTTCTTTTTGTAGTTATTTGTTCCCAAAATCGTAAACAAGCGATATAATCGATTTGTACGATACTTGTTCGTCGGGTGAGAAGACGGAAGCGGTCACTCTCGCAAAAAGAATGATTTTGGGATCATTTTACTAAATAATTGAAATCAACTTACCAATTTTACTGTGCACTATGATGCTGGTTTGGAAGAAAGATCAAGGCGAGAAAAATACCTTGTGTTTCAATAATATTACACGGAATGACTTAATATTTTGATTGTGCATTTGTAAGATTATCGCAATTGCGTATACGCGCTTATTGCGCGCGATATAAGCGTATTACTAAATGTAGGTCAGATTTCATCAGTCAAGTCACCCAGAAAACTGCACTGGGAGGGTGCGCCGATGCCAAAACCTGTATGGTACTCGGGTTAGGTTTTTAAGCATTTTTGAAAGAAAAAAAAAGTTGACGGACGCGTACGCGCGCGTCTCCGAGTGTAATTGCATGCGCATGAGCTTAAAAGATCAATATTGATGCGAAATTTGAATTGAAATTGATAACTCATGACTGAGATATGATGATTATTAAAATTTGACAAAATGGCGTCCTGATGACGTCACAGTAGTGTGACGTCACCGAAAAAGTTTGAAGATCTAAGTTAGATCATGATCTATCATCATGTGACGATTCATGACAATTGATTCATGCGATCTTGAGATATGCGACGGACAAAATCGGAAGAATAAAAATAATAAAAATTCGAACGAAATCAATAGGTTATACGTATAACCTAATTATAATATGACCTCTTGGGTAATCATTCATTCAGGAAATGGCGAGCTAACATACTTAAACTGAACAGATGCACGATATGGAATAATTATTTGAGATTTGAGGGGGTTGGCATATCAACCAAGCATATTATCATTTATTCTTTCATAAACTGGCTGCGTCACCCCGCCCCGACCCATAAGACAATTTTCCCTTTTTTAGCAATTTTAGCAGAACAAATAATTGAGTGAACGAAAACGTGACATGAGTTTCAAGAATAACAATGCCCTCGCTAGCCCCTTCTGTAGCTCGTCAGTTGCTTTCAGTGGCATAGCGTGGGTTTGATGTGTGTGTTTTTTTTTTTTTTTTTTGGTGGGGGGGGGGGGGGGGTGGGGGTGGGGGATGGTTTCGTGAGGTAGGAGTCGCAGTTCGATTACAAAGGGGAATGCACTATATATTTTTGACTTGTTATCCACATTTAAGAGTGTTATGATGACATCCCCTAATCACCAGTTAAAATTATAGTAAAACCCATTATTAAAGGGGTAGTTTAGTTTTGGTAGAGAGGGCGCTGCACATCGCAATTTTTTTGTGAGGTAATTAAAAACTGAGTGTCAAATTTGAGAGAACATGCAATTTTAATGGCAGAATAAACTTTATTTGGTCGAAATCGGCCCACAAACGGCTGAAATATCAATAAATGTATCTGATCTTATAATTATTTGGGGCCCAAATAATTAACGGTTTTTTCAAAAAATTCAAAAAATGCTTCCACTTTCTCAAAAAATTTCGAAAGTGTTATTTAAGTAGTTGTTGATGTTCTCTCTATAAAATCAGTCTGGTAATAAAACATCACATGCATTATTGTCTATGGAAAATGGTTGAAACTGACGCCTTTAAAAAAGCGCCCTCTCGTGATCAAAATGGCTCTTTTTGAATGATAACATGCTTTTTACTTGGTCATTTTGCAAGTTTGTATACTTTTCGAGCATAGTGGAGTTATTACTATTAGTTTTGAAGGTTATTGTCCAGGTTTGGTTACTAAAGTTCAGCCTTACCAAAACTAAACTACCCCTTTAATGTGGAATTTATAAAGGAAATAATCAATATTTGTTAATGCAAAGGGGGCCAGAACATTTCGATCAGCGCAGATTCGACACGGGTTTGTTAAACATGGCGTTATGCGCATTGTTATATACAAGCTGACTTAGTCTGAGCTTCGTGCAATATTCTTTGACATTGTATGCACAATAATTAATTATTACATTTATATTTTGAAATTTTGATCATAATACAAATATTTGAGTCCGAAATTATAAGCTGCCTTTCATAGCATTCGTCGGGTCAGAACGCGGATGAAGGCTGAAACCTCCCCCCTTTGATAAAAAATGACTGTTGTTGGGGGTTCGAACCCCCCTCCCCCTTTCCACTTGTAGCTGGTCTTGAGACCACATTTTACCGGTCTCGACGATCATTTTCCAATGGTCTCGGTCACGAAAATGTTGAAGGAACCCGGTCTCGGCCTCAAAAATGTGAAGGCACCTGGTCTCGTCCTCAAAAGTTGCGAAGTATCCTGGTCTCGGCTTCGAAAATTGTAAACGGACACCCCCCCCTTACACAATTCTCGGCCTCGACAATTTTGGAGGTATACACACTAAGAAAAAAAGGTTGATATATGGTGCAAAGTAAAGAAAAATGTGCAGACTCGGCATAGGAGTAAAGTTGCACCATTTTATGCACTAATCAAGGTGCATCTTTGCTAAAGAGCAACGTCGCGTCTTTTTACTCTTGTTCCTATACCATGGTCATACTGCACGCATGGTTTTATGTACTCCTCTATTAATACACGATTCGTAAACTTTGTCAATCATCATATTATATCAAGCACTATAATGAGTGTATACCATTATGGTTTTAAATGAATATGTGCCAATTTTATTTTCATATAATCTTCAAATAAATTAAAAGGACTGTTAAGTCATATTAATGACAACTACGGCCACAGCAACCAATCAACCAATTACAGGGTCCGAGAGAAACAATTCATCTCACGGAGAGAAAACACATGTATTTTGTGTTTAAATGCAAAATTGTTCATTCACTACTCCATGACTTCTTGTGTGAAATAACAGCTCATTTTGCATGCAGGGATTCTAAGAAAAAAAACAGAGACATTGGAAATAACGTAATATGAAAATAGTTCTTTTTCACACGTAGATTCGTTACAGTCCCTCTGATTGGTTATGATAAGCTACAAAGCGAGAATCAAACAAAGGTAATAAATACACACTAAGACAAAGAAAATTGAAATAAGTAACAGCGAAAGGTGCAGACTTGGCAAATGAGTAACATTGCACCATTTTGTGCACATATTAAAGTGATGCCTGTAAAGTGTCAGATATTGCACAAAATGACATTTGAGACTTCAATCCTATATCAATATCATTGTAAAATACAATTAAAAGATTTGTGAAAGTTTGAAAGAAAACGAACACTGTTTACCTAGTGAAAAAAACGAATATTGAGTTCATATTTTATCACCGAATACTGATGGTCTGCCATACTTTTGTCGCAGTAATGAATGATCCGTTAGAGATATTCGCACCCGTGTATTTTTACACGCGTAGTACATAATTCATGGAATTTGAACTCGCTCGGCTCAAAGTTCAATCTCCGGAATGTTCTCACGGGTGCTGCATGCGGACGTTCTCAGCTAAGACAATTGTACTTTTTTTCAATTGCGTTGATTAACGCTTTAGAAATAATGATTTTCAATATTAATTATCTTCATACTAAAGGGACATTTGAAAAAATCAAACCCTATTTTATTCTTCTCTTACCATAAGCTACACAACACGGTAGAAGAGAAACGAGGAAGCTCCAAGTAATTTTCGTGGATTTGGACACTTTACAGGTATGACTTTAAGGTGAATTTCTGCTATAGTGTAACATCCCACCATTCTTAGTCTTGTTCCTATATCATGGTCCTACTGCGCACGTGGTTTTCTGCGATATATAATTGGTGAATCGGCACATACAACGTGTCTCTGCTATCAGTCATTGTTTTAGGAGTCTATTGTCGGTTTTCGACAATAAGTTGATATAATTAGAATTTCCTCCTGTTTTTGTTTTGAGGTGCGAATGTAAATATATCAATCAGACCAAAAGGACTAACCCATCAAAAGACTGCATCCGCCTTACCCGGCTCGGTGCGTTGAGCAAGCTTGTCAACTGACAAGTCAGTCTTGGCCCCCGACGCGCTGGAATGCGCTCGCCGTCGTCGTCGTTCGTTCCCTTCTGCACCCTTTTCCGAATTATTCAAAACAAACAAAACATTTTAGGGTGTATGTCATAATATCTTCATGTAAGTCGGTTCCAAATGTTATACTTATTAGTATCCATTTCATATTTTGTATTCGTATTCATTTGTCTTTTTTTCTCATCGCCATGTTATTTCTTAGTTCCATGTGGCGCTGACGAGTTCGATTGTTTGGATGGTAGCTGTATCCAACAGAGGTATGTGTGTGATGACGGCACCCAATTCGACTGCGATAATTACGCGGACGAGCAAAACTGCACGGTGGTTAATGGTAAATATTGATGACAATTTGTTTTGATTTTGTATTGGTTTCTTTATCTTTCCACATATATACTAATAATATAAAAAGTACAGTTTTGGCCCAACTGAATTTTAGTAACTAAAACAGCTATCCGTTTTATTTTTAACTAGACAGAGTGCACTCACGTAGTGCATACCTCCGCCAACGCTAACACACTAACACACTAACAGACGAACAAACGGGACCGAAAACACAACCTCCATGGCGGAGGTAACTATGCTTAAGTGGTAGCAAAAACATATCAAGTTAGGAGAGTTTTCAAACAGTCGTCGTGAACCTAATATGCCGCCCCTCAGGTTTATATTCACTTGGTCTAATACCACTTGGTCCAATCATCAGTTCGTCTAACTTCACTTCGGCTAAATCTATTTGCTCTAATCATCACTAGGTCTAATGCCCATTTAGGCAACTGCCGTTTCGTCTAATCACCAAATGGGCTAATTGTCACTTCGTCTACTTTTTTTTTTCCTCGTTTCGTCTATTATCACTTCGTCTAATACCAGTTCGTCTAATTCTCAGTTAGGCTACTCTTCACTTGGTCCATATGCAATTGGTCTAATTACCGTTTGGTCTATAACCATTTGGTCCAATACCATTTCGTCTAATACCATCAGGTCTATTTTCCACTTGGTCTAAAAGCAGTTCGTCTAATTCCCATTTGGTCTAATGACCATTTAGTCTAATTCCCATTTGGTCTAATGACCATTTAGTCTAATTCCCATTTGGTCTAACGATCGCCAATTCGCCCACACTGACCTGTGTGGTGTCCACCGTCTGTATACCGTATACCGTATGAACGATTCCATAAGGCTGTAATTATGGTTACAGTCCGTTATTCGGAAGGTTCGTTATTCCGAAGGTTCGTTATTCCGAAGGTTCGTTGATCCGAAAATAAAATCGGGTTCGTTATTCTGAAGGTTCGTTAGTCCTAAAATGAAATTAGGGTTATTAAAAAATACGACGTAGAAAAGAATTAGATTTTTTGAATTTGAATGTTGCCTACAAAAATGATTTTGAGCAGTGTGGTCTTGGGAAAGGGGATCAATCTTATTCTAATTGCCGTGGCTGCATGGGGGTGTGGGAGAAGGGGAGGGGGCAAAGAGTGGCTTTAAAATTCTAGTAAAATTGTATAAGGATCATTTGTAATATGTTGTTATAAACTGAAATGAATTTCCTCAAAAATGATTTTATTTTTCTTTGTAAAACAGTGCAATAAGAATGAGATATTTGAGATATATTTATATCTTTCTCATGTAAAAAAAAACATGAAATTAAACCAAAATCAATTTGATATTATATAATTATAATTATGTCATAAAGTTAGATTTTGCTGCTTGATGTCAGTCCAAAATATCTTAATTCTAACATTGTATTTTTCTGAATTGTATGTATTTCATCATAAATAGCAACTAAGGGCAGGGGCGGATCTAGCTTTTTGCTAAAGGGGGTGTGGGAGGGGGTGCCCCCCCCCCCCCCCCGTTAAGGAGCTTTTGCATTGTTTTAATTGCAACTGTGCAATCTGAGTTTTCTTGTTTTACTCTCTTTTCCAATCAAATTAGATAAAAGCCATGATTTAAATTGATTTGGGAGGGGGCCTATGAAACACCCCCAATTTCATTTTCGGATTAACGAATCCTAATTCATTTTAGGAGTACCGAACCTTCGGAATAACGAACCCGATTTCATTTTAGGAATAACGAACCTTCGGAATAACGAAGCGCACCCGTAATTATAGCTCTATGGATATTTAGCCACAGTGAGACGAAACCTGTGTATAAAAGAAAAATAATTGGCCATTACAATCAGGTGACCTTCATACACCACCGAAGAGAAAATAGATAATATCTATAATAGATAATATCTATTTTATCTATTTTCCCACTATTCATCAAACGGTGCATATTGACCACCTAAAAGGAAACAAGTGGGCGTTATAATCAGGTCCCCTTAACAAAAACAGGTTCCATAAAATGGTATATCGTCAAACAGGCAACGGGAGGATGAGTGGGATACATCCCGCCTCACAAGGTGGGGGATGACATGTACAATTATCCCCCCCCCCCCCTTTTTGTATTTGTATACGAGTGGGAAAGAAACCATTCGTTGTAACACCTATATCATATCAAACTTTCATTAGACCAAATGGTCATTAGACCAAATGGTCATTAGACCAAATGGGCATTAGTCCATGTGGGCATTAGACCATGTGGGCATTAGCCCAAGTGGGACATTAGCCCAAGTGGGAGTAGCCCAACTGTCAATTAGACCAAACGGGAAGTTGATGAAATGGTGATTAGACGAAGTGAGAAACTGCCCATCTGGATATAGCCGAAGTGGGTATAGCCCTAATGGATATTAGACGTTGTGGTATTAGACCAATAGAATATTAGACAATCTGGTGATTAGACGAAATGGCATTAGACTAAGTGGGTTTGGACCAAGTGAATATTAGACGATAAGGGTATAGCCCAAATGGTTATTAGACGAACCGGCTATTGGACCAAGTGGTTGTAGACGAAATGGGTTTAGACTATGTAGGATTAGACGAAGTGGATATTGGACGAAGCGGGTTTAGACCAAGTGGGGGTTTACCGCCCCTCAGACACCTGAAAGCTTCAAACGAGTATTGAATGTGATTGACACAAATATTGTATCCGTATATAGATTATCATAAACGATTTAAAAGCCACGTTTAGATAATTGGAAAATGTGTAGGCGCTATAAATAATTGTTCATATTATCGAAAAATTAGATTTTTTAAAAATGCCCCTTTAGTATGACGATATCTGTCATTGATAATCATTCAGCTCAAGAGCGTTAATGAACGGTCATAAACCGCATACACGTTATACAGTAATTCGTTGTAAAAGCTAACACAAATTTTCGCTTTTTTAACCAGGAAAGCAGTATTCTTTTTCAACTTTTTTCACACATCATTCGGACATATCTTACAATGATTATGGTACAGGATCGAAGTCTCAAATGTGATTTGGGGCAATATGTGACACTTTAAAGGTGAACCTTTAAGGCCCAGTCCCCTACTCACGGTTTTCACGGCGACTCGCAACGATTTGGCATTCGTGGAGAAAATCGCTTAGGTCGTGTTGCATTGTTGTACATCGTACCAGTTCGCAGTTCGCTGAGCGCTGCAATAACATGACTGCAACTGCCTTTCATCTTAACACCAAATAAGCAAACCGCCAGCTCACAGTCAAAGTCAACGGGAACCCCTTGCCTTACATCCCCTCCCCCAACATATATTGAGTAAAGCTAGATAGACAGCTGACCTTCATACCACACCTTGATTCACTCCAAGTCAAAGTTTCATCCAGGAACAACCTACTCCGCCGCCTTGCAGGCACCACCTGGGGTGCTAAAACTTCCACGCTCCGCACTGGCGCCCTCGCACTAGTGTACAGTGCTGCTGAGTATGCCGCCCCTGCATGGTGTCGCAGCACACACACACCCAAAATAGACACCACACTCAAGGATACAATGAGGATCATCACAGGATGCTTCAGACCCACACCAAGAGATCTCCTAGCAGTGCTCGCTGGCATCGCACTCCCTGCCCTCCGTAGGGAACACTACACTCAGAAACTGGTAAACAAGGACCTTCAAGACTGTACACACCCTTTACACCACACCACCAAGAACACACAATCGGGCCGCCAACGCCTACGCTCTCGCAGACCCTTGATTCGCCATGCTGACACCGTTCGGGAATGTACCCACAACACCATCACCGCATGGAAGGACAGCTGGCAGCAGACCCCCAGACTCCCCCCCCCCCCCCAATTCACAGTGACCCCCAACACAAAACTACCATCAGGCATGGATCTACCCCGAAAAGATTGGGTCACCCTCAGCAGGCTCCGCACAGGGGTCGGCAGATTCAATGCCAACATGCACCGCTGGGGACTTAGACCTTCTCCGGCCTGCACGTATGGATCACCTGAGCAAACTGCTTCCAACATCATTGAAGAGTGCCCAATCCTTCGCCCACCCGGCCATCCAAACCAAGATATAAAAAACTAGGACCCCGACACTGTTCATTGGCTACACAATTTGCGTGATGTTGCGTAGAAGCTGCGCTGCCTCATATGCAAGAAGATTTACAATAAAACCTCTATGAAATTTAAAGGGGTAGTACAGTTTTGGTAAGGCTGAGCCTTAGTAACTAAAACCTGCACAATAACACTACAAACTAATAGTTATAACTCCACCATGATCGAAATGTATAGAAAATTACAAACGACTAAGTAAAAAGCCTGTTATCATTAAACAAAAAGAGACATTAAAACGCAAGAGGGCGCTCTCTAAAAAGCATTGGTTTCAACCATTTTTCATGCAAACATATGCATGTGATGTTTTGTTGAAAAAAATGAATTAATAGAGAGATCATCAACAACTATTTAAACAAATCTCTTTTGAAAATTTGTGAAAAATTGTAAGCATTATTTTGATTTGTTTAAAAGATCATCGAATATAATTTTATCTGGGCGCCAGATTTATTACGATAGGACATATTTATTTATATTTGAGCCGTTTCCGAACCGATTTTGATCAAATGAAGTTTATTCTGCCATTGAAATTGTATGCTCTTTCAGGTTTGACACTCAGTTTTTCATTATCTCACAAAAAAATTATTTCGTGCAGCGCCCTTTATACCAAAACTGACCTACCCTTTTAAAGATAAACATAGGAATATTGAGTTTTACAAGATGAAACAATGGAATAGTTTTCAATTGAACAAAAATAGGAAGAGTATGACTAATATGATTATTGACTGTTTAAAATAATACGCACTCAATACGTTTCTGGAGTAAAAATATCTTATTTGCGTGTACTCTATGTGAGCTTCCCCATATATCATTATATCTAAGTTTGGTAAAATAATTGCATTATAAATATAAATCAATATCCTAGAAGGTAAAAAGTCTTTCAATTTATATAATACTCCAATAGTTCTAGATAATTTAAAGGAAATGTTTACAATATAATATTTCCCATCTAATGATTCATGAATAATGATACGTAAAAAATGTATTGTCTCAGTTCTTTCTATAATAATATTATTAACAGTTATTTGATTAATATCATGTGGAATTTGTCTAGTCTTAGAACGAAATATAATATATTTGGTCTTAGTGAAATTTAAAAACAACTTATCACATATAAACATCTTAAAGTGTGCTTAAACAAACATAATACTGGCATGATTTCTTTTTTTTCCAAAGAACATATTTAAAATATAATACAAGTGACACAGAAAAGAATATGATTTAAAGGGATAGTTGAGTTCTGGTAAGGAGAGTACAGTTTTAGTGAAACTGAATTTTAGTAACCAAAACCTGCATCATTACATTACAAACTAATAGTTATAACTAGAAAGGAACACAAAATTACAAATGACGTAGTAAAGATCATGTTATCATTCAAAAAGAGCCGTTAAAACGTAAGAGGGCGCTCTCTAAACACTCATCGGTTTCAACCATTTTGAATAAAATATTGTGCATGTGATGCTTTGTTGAAATAGTGATTAGATAGAGAAATAACCAACAACTATTTAACTACCTATTTTGTAACTTTTTGAAAAGAGGAAGCATTTTTTTGAATTTTTAACGGCTGCTTCAAAATTCTAATAATTCTAATAAACCCGGGGCCCCGGGTTTATTACAAATTGTTATATTTATGGATATTTCAGCCGTTTCTGAACCGATTTTGATCAAACAAAGATGATTTTATTGTTTAAATATTATGCTCTTTCAAATTTTACACTCAGTTTTTCATTACCTCACAAACCAATTAAGTAGTCTAGCGCCCTCTCTACCAAAACTCAACTTTCCCTTTAACTTTGAGGTCCTTATTCATTTTTTTTAATTGAAATACATACGAGGTACCTCCAGCCTGGCGCCACCTTCCAGCAAATAAGCGTAGCTTTGTTCCTGCCAAGTAAAGCTCTTGTGCTTGCTTTGTCCACTTTATTTTCTCTTGCAGATCATTCTGGGTGATGTCAGCTACGATGAAGAAGTTCTCACCATTGAGAACTTCCCTGTTTTTTTTCGTGATATCCACTTTGTTGCGATATGATAGCACCTTTACCAGAATATGCCTGGGCCTATCATCTGCTCTCTTCCCATCTCTGTGAGCGCGCTCTACCTTGGCCTTGGCCCGTAGGATGTCTACTTCTTTCGATATATCTGCCATTTGCTTCTCCATGACTTTCTGGCGATTCAAGCCCGTCAACACGTTGTGCCGCACTTGGTGGTCTTCTACATCTCGTAGCTTGGAGGCGAGACTATCAACAGCTTTCTTCAGCATTACCTCGAACTTTTCTGTAAGCCGCTTGTTATAGCTTTCAAGTTGTGGTGAAAGGTCGTCACGGTCTGCATCACTGAGCACTGCACTAAACGAAGTGCTCTGGCCCGAGGTGTTGTCAGGGTTTAGTGCCGTGGTTCCCATGGCGTTATCTCTGGGTACAGTGTTGAGGGTTGTTGCTGGGCTGAATACCGGGGCGCCTTGATTCGAATCCTTTTGTGGGGTCGACAGAGCCGTTTTCATGTGCGCAGCAGCTCCCGCGCAGATTTTTGGGGCTTTGACCGGGTTTTGTCGACGACGATCTAGCGTTGAAATTGGTGATCGTGATGGTAATGGTGATGGTCTTTCGATCTGGTCGACATCTGGCTCATTTTTTTCAGGTTCGAGAATTCCACTGAATCTTGACTTCCTCTTCAAGAGTTAAACGACGTGTCTGAGTTAATTTCGAGGTCCCAAAAACTTACATTTTATGAAAAAATCTGGAGAGGCCAGAAGTTTTATGGCTTGATATGGAGAGCGCCATCAGTATATTTATACGAATACAATACAAAAGAAAAATCACTCATGAATTCTTTATGATGATCTTTCTGATGAAATATTTGATAGATCAGTACAAATGAAATTAATACGCTATCATGTTGTTGCTTTATCGTATGTTGTTGTTTGTGTTAATTAAGCGACACTGATTTTTATTTACTTATAGACTTATAGACTTATAGACTTATACTGCGCCCTGAGCACCTTAAAATAGGTGGAATTGGCGCATTACAAGACCGCTCTATTATTATTATTATACACATTATGTACCATTGGATGATATTTGTACATATTTTTCATACTTGAAATGGTTGTAATGATAATGACATACAGTAAATATATTAAGTATTCCCTAAAAAATGACATTGTTTTTCTGACTTACGCTTCTTCGATTCCTCTTTGCTATCACTTCCCCTATTCTCGCGCACATCATTGTTTGATATTGCTTGTTCATGCGAAAGTATGACATGCTACAAATATGAAATGTATACAGTAAATAAATATATGTAATACTAAAAAAAGCATATCATAATCATTTTACATTTGCTTTATTATTGTAATCGTAGTATTGCTTAACAATTTCAAGGGCCTTTCAAATCACAAGTTTAGTGGTGATTTTCGATCGAAAAAAAAAAGTTGGTGTTATTGACTTATGTTCAAAATAAGACAGGAGGCCCATAATGCAGTCTTGTCTGATGTATTGATTTCAAGTTTTTAGGTTTACATTAAATGTAATTGTTTAAGGTCCTCTTCGCATGATATCATCTTAGTGTTGCTCCTCCCGCCAGTTGCTCTAATGAGGGTGATGACGCGGCCATCATATGACCACACAGTCATCACATTCTTAGACGCACGGGTCGCGGAGAGGAGTCTTTGATTCCTCAGTGTGATATCCTCAACAATCACCATGCCAGTTCCCTTGAGCTTCTTGCTATTTGCTATGATTAATTTGCGTTTCTTGTAGCTGGTCAGCTTCACAATTATGGGCCGAGGTCTTTGTTGTTGGTGCATGGATGACGCAGTCGATGTTGATGCGTTTGCTGATGTCGGCTCTCGTACAAAACCAGTCCGATGTGACCGGTCGATATCGATGTTGGGATCCAGGACTACCCCCAGTTGCTTCCTGATGACGTCAGCAACCAGGGTGTCAGTGCTCTCCCCCCTCTGCGCATGTAGGCCGAAGATCCGGATGCAGGACCTCCTGGAGTATTGTTCCAGGTTGTTCAGATTACTCTCCAGTTAGTTGATGTGATGGCTTTTGTGGGTTAGAACTCTCTTCCAGTGATTTAATTTCTCTGCCCCTGCTTCCAAGTGCATTTGTAAGGTCGAAAACTGCACCTTGAATTTTCTGAATGTTGGTGACACCCCCCCCCCCCCCCCCCCCCCATCTTTATTTCTACAGCCTTTCCCACAATGGAGTCCAGTTGCTGAATGAACTCAGGATTCATCAGTAAGTCTGTAATCACTTGGCTACATATAGCAGCTGATTGTCTGGTACTTAATGCCATTGTGTACCTGAAAGTAGGTCAAGCAAAACAGTGGGTGGGCGGGTAAGAACTATCAAACCACGAACAAAAGGAGGATTAAAGTTTTCAAAGAAGATACACTTAAGTTTCACTGTTGCAAGTGGTGCACAAAGTTTAATAGTAAGAGTCTGATTAGCATAGCACAAATTTCTATGAATAGGACCAGTGTGCGAAATTAGTTCAATAATGTTTCACCGTCCCATTTGTTTTCGATCCAAAATTTCACCAGAAGTACGCCAAACTGTACTAACATTTTCACATCATTTATTGAAAACTCAAATAGATGTTACTTTTCCACGAGTTTCCACAATTTCTGCAGCGTCTGGAGCATGACATATTTGATAGTCCTTGAGTTCAGTAGAATTAAGATTGGAGTTTTTGATAGGATTCTTTTCTAAGACCTTACATGTTTGCTGCAATTCGTTACGATATAAATGAAGTTATTTTATTAGTGGCACTTAATTAGAATTGAACTCTCTCTTTCTCATGGATAGTTGAGGTTTGGTAACGAGAGTACAGTTTGGGTCAAACTGAATTTGAGTAACCATAACCTGCACCATTATATTACAAATTATAACTCCACCATATTGCTCGAAAGGATAAACAAAAAAACAAATGACTAAGTAAAAGCTCGCCAATCCCTGTATAAATGATTTTCATAACAAAATTAATATATATTTATTTCTAACGATTTTGGGGTGATTTCGTTTACCAAGTCACTAGAGTATCGTTTTCGAACTGATTAGGGAGGGATTTGGGGTAGCACACCTTATGTATTTATTGTATGTTGTATTGTATGTGGCAAACCATTTTCAGGGGGCACTTTGTCGTTTGTAATTGTGTATACTTTTCGAGCATGGTGGAGTTATAACTATTATTTTGTACCGTAATGGTGCAGGTTTTGGTTACTAAAGTTAGGTTTGACCAATAATGGGTTTATTGTACGTCATCTCTCTGCTAGATATTTACGAAGCACATACGAAAAAGAGCTTGCGGGTATGCATGCATCCGGCTTGAAACATTGATTTTTTACATTTCAAATCCAAATTTCAAATTGTCTTTATTATAAATGAAGAACTTGTGTCGCATGTTTGCTGGTAAGAGAAATGCTTCTGCATTATGTGAGCTGGTCGTGACGTATTTTGGCTAGGCATAACATTTTGGCGAGAAATGTAAACATTGATCGGAGGAAGGAAACTCACGCAAATGAATAACAGGGTTAATCTAGGCTAGGCTTTTTCCTATTGTTAAAACATTACGTAATTTTGTCTCGAGGACGAATCTTATGCCACGGATGAAAGTCACGATGACAAGAATTATACATCATGAACGCCAACGAGTAAAGACGCTTATCAATCGATGCTCCGCCAAGCATAACCTCACAACGTATAAAGCAGCTTAAAACAGAAATGCCGGAAACAAGCCGCAATAAATGGGACGGCCCCAAGGCCAAGCCAGACGGTCCCCCGAGGAAAACCACCAGTAAACGTGACGATACAGCGGCGATACTAAGCGACGATGATGGGTCCGATCTTGAGGACAGAGATCTAAACTCCGCCATTGAGGCTGTTATAAACACTTTCCTAACCGACCACAACTTCATTGCCAAGTTTGTGAAAGCAATCAAGGCTAAATTGATGAATGAAATTCACGACACGCTCTGCGAAGAAGTCAAACGGTCGATCGACTACGACGCCGAAGCCCAACAGGACGAGATCAAACAGCCGAAAACAGAGGTGAAGGAACTGAAGGCCGACATCGATGATTCCGAGCAGTATACGAGGAGGAACTGCCTTATCTTCGCGGGACTGACGGAGGAGGAGGAAGGAGAAAACACCGATGAACTGGTGAGAGGTGTCTGCAAAGAAAAGCTCGACATCGATCTCGATGTCAGCGACATCGACCGCAGTCACCGCCTGGGTTCTGCTCTTCGCAGAAGGGAAGGCGACCAGCGCTCCGGCAGACCCAGGAACCATCGTGAAGTTTACCAACTATACAGGGCCCGTGAGAAGGTGTACGGCGCAAAGATGAAACTCCGTAAGTTCGATCAAAAAATCTTCATTAACGAAAACTTAACCAAAGAAAGATCCCAGCTGTTTTGGAAGATTAAGAAAGCGAACAAAAACAAAGATCACCAAATTTGGACTCAAGATGGAACCATTGTTTTTAAAAGTACAAACGGCACCCGCATCAAGATAGCAAGAGAGTCAGACCTAAGCAAACTCTCTGATTTGAACCTTTGAACTTTGAGAATACTTTCGATGACTTTGTGATCATCGTTGAACATTATATCATATTTGTATAGTATGCTATATACATGTAGGTCCATTTGAAGGACATTTATTCGATTTAAACTACCCACACACTAAAATATTTTTTTAATATTAGACCTCCCAATTTTTGTAATTTGCAGTTTTGCATCAAACGTGTATATTTCTTAATAACTCAACATTTGACAATAGTTGAATTATTTTCTTCATTCTAAATTCAACCTGAACATTTCAGTCACCGCTAACTATTTTGAATATTTTGTTTGTTTGATATTTTTATGATTAAAAGTGAGCAAAGAAAAATGGGATTCCAACGGGATTCGAACCCGAGATCTCCGGATTGCTAGACCGGTGCTCTACCGACTGAGCTATAGAAAACCCTACGACGGCGTTCTTCCCAGAAACCCCTTAATTCATCATTGCTCAAGTAGTCAGAAGCTTTATAAACCTGACATAAACCCGAAGCGGATTAAAATCAACTGATATTTTGATATTTTGATATTTTGATATTTTGATATTTTGATATTTTTAGTTAGAATAGTTGAATAAATTTTGATACAATAATCACTTTACCCAATTGTAATTAGTTTTTACCACTTATTTGTTGTATTTGTTTATTGAATTTGTTTATAGTTACTTGAACTTGGTAATTTCACTTTTGCATGATTGTTTGTGTATGGTAATCTTTTTGACAATCTGTGTAAATGGTTATTCCATATCCTTGTTTTATTTGTAGAAAATGTGTGCGAGATAATCATAAGGCCTTATTATGTACTCACTGCAATAACTGGGTTCACATCAAATGTGCTGGTATCGCAGTGTCAACATAATGACTCAAATGAAACTTGTGTTGGATGGCAATGTACAAAATGTCTGTTTAGTAGTTACCTTTTTTAAATGAACATGTATTGGACACTGATGATTCATTTAATGTACCAGAGAAGATGACATTTGATCGAAATGACCAAAATAGAAATGATTGTATTAATCAATATCCTAAAGAAAAGGGAATGAAAATAGCACATTTGAAAATTAGAAGTCTTAGAAATAAAATTGATGATCTTAATTTGTTTTTGTCAACATGCCCATACGATTTGATGTCATTTTCAGAAACCTGGTTAGATGATGGTATAACTTGCAATATCGTATCACTAAATGGATACAATTTACAGAGAAAAGATCATGATAAAAACGGTGGCGGTGTGTGTTGTTATATTCGAGAAAATATTCCATATATAAGAAGATATGACTTAGAAAAAAAAGAACTTGAATTAATATGGATTGAATTGAAGCCTAGAAATCAGAACCTCTTTGTATGTATATTATATAGACAACCCAATAGTCTTTCATCCTATTTTGATTTGTTAGAAGAACATCTTGATTGTGTACATACAATATCAGACAGAATTGTTCTCCTAGGAGACTTAACTGTGACTTGTTAAGGGATAGTACTCTTTTTAAACGTTTGACTGAGTTAAGTAGTTTGATGGGATTATCCCAACTTATTCAACAACCCACTAGGGCAGTGGCGTCGATCTGTTCGGAAAACACAATGCATTGGGGGAGGGGGGGGGGGGGGGCGAGCATTGTTTGTGAACAATAGTAACGCCTAATAGTAGTACACTCATTGACTTAGTCTTTGTGTCAAAGTCAATGGGTGAGCTTCAATCTGGGGTTCAATCAGTTGGATTAAGTGACCACTCCCTGGTGTACGTGGTTACAAAGTTTAAGTCCCAAAAGTCTATACCTAAAATCTCGACGTTTCGTTTTTTTCGATTCTTTGTAGAAGAAGCCTTTCTTAGCGATTTGGGACAAATTTCTTAGTGTGTACTTAAAGTTGTGTAATAAACATGCCCCATATGTAACAGTACGGAGAAAACAGAAAGATTCCCAATGGATTAATGATGAATATATTATGATTGCTAGAGAACGTGATTATAATAAGACAAAGTTTGATAAAACTTTTGTTAAAAATGTCTTACTTTGGAATTACTGACGTTGAATTGAAATGGTTTGAATCTTACGTAATAAATAGAAAGCAGTGTGTGTTCTATAAAGGAGAAACGAGTGATTTCCTCCCCGTGAGAACGGGGGTCCCACAAGGATCAATACTAGGACCACTTCTCTTTTGTCTGTTTATGAATGATATGTCAAACTGTAAAATTGAGTCTTGATACAAAAATCTCACTTTACGCAGACGATACAGCTGTATTTCACCCAGGTTTCGATGTTAGGAAAGTGCAGACAAATCTACAATCAGACATAAATAAACTTAGTAAATGGTTTTTAGACAATGGTATGATCGTAAACTCAGACAAAACGAAGGTTATGTTGTTCTCATCTCGGCAGAAAAAAAAAATTGTAACTTCCAGATATTTATGAATGGTCAATTACTTGAAAATGTAACCAAACTGTAACACCTTGGTGTAACTTTTGAGCAAAGTTTAAGTTGGTCATGCCACGTGGATGATGTTGTTAGGAAAATTGTACGATCAATTGCATGTATACGAAGAATTAAGTCTTGTTTAACAATCGACAATTTGAAACCATTGTATTTTACACTTATACTTCCGTACATAGATTATTGTTGCACTGTATTGGGTTCTCTAACAAAAAGAGACATGTTGAGGCTACAAAGATGCCAAAACAAATACGCTCTCATGATTTTGAAAGCTGACTATAATACTCCATCATTGGGACTCCTTCACTCACTGAAGTGGCAGCCCGTTGAACAAAGAATACATTTTCATTTTATGTTATGGTGTATAAGTTATTGCACAACCTTGCCCCACAATACCTTTGTAATTTAGTATCTAGGCGTAATGTAGCATATTGTACTCGTAGAAAACATATAGAAAATATAGAAAACGCTCCTTGTCGTATGCTGCAAGTAAACTTTATAACGCACTACCTATGTATGTCCAAATATCTCCCACATTAAGCATATTTAAAAAACGCCTTCGTCAACACCAGTCCATTATATGATATCGCAATTTATTCTGTCATACCCGATGGTACTTTGTTTTAATTGCCAAGTTTTGTATTGTTTTTTATTGTATTTATGTATTTATGTTTTGTATGTATTTATGTTTGTATGCTGTGTTTTTTTAATGTAAACGTTGTAATTTCTATCTGATACAGGGCCCTCTTGTAAAGCAGGCCTTTGTCATGTTTGTGGCACTGAATAGGGCTACCCTGTGTTTTTTAAAGAAGGCTGAATAAATAAATAAATAAATAAATAAGTTAAACCGTGGATCATTTTCGTGAGACATTCCGCTGTTGAGAGTATATCCCCCCTCGGGGGGGGGGGGGGGGGGGGGGGTAATCAGATAATTGTCGGACGGCGTGTGCGGCTGAGACCTCCGAACCCATAGGATTTCGAACTTTAAATATTTCATTTTAGCTGTAATATAAAACAATGGCCAATCATTTTGCAGTTTTTGATAAAATTCTTCATTAGTAAACTGTACCAAACTACAGGGGCGGCGCCAGGGTATTTTCTTAGGGAGGGCGAAAGTTTATACTTTGAGGGCGCGAAGCCACCTAGCGGGGGGAGGGTTTGCAGGGGCGGATCTAGCTTTTTGCTAAGGGGGGGGGGGGGGGTTTGACCCAATAACGATGCAGAGCATCGTCCACGAGCCGCGAAGCGGGAATTTTTTTTTTACTATTTTGAACCCCCGTAAGCGATTTTTCTTTTTCACCTTTTTTCACTTTCGTCCACGAGCCGCCAAGCGGCGACTTTTTTGCTATTTTGAACCCCCGTAAGCGAATATTTTTCACCTTTTGTTCACTTTTGTCGACGAGCCGCGATGCGGCGACTTTTTTGGCTATTTTTAACCCCCGTAAGTGATTTTGTTTCACCTTTTTTCACTTTCGTCCACGAGCAGCAAAGCGGCGAAATTTTCAAGATGGGGGCAAAAGGTTCTCAACATTATCTTACCCTTGCTCTGATGGATCTCTATTTGGGGTGCCCTTTTACTTCAAATTGTTCTGACAAGCCAGTTAATCTGACCTATAGCCACTAAATCTGACCTATAACCACTAAATCTTACCTATAGCCACTAAATCTGACCTATAGCCACTAATCTGACCTATAGCCACCAAATTAGGGTTAGGGTTAGGGTTTAGGTTAGGGTTATATATCCCCAAAACCCGCTGCAAATCAAGCCACTTGCTGTGGCGCAATTGGATGCGTGCTGGCCTGATAATCTAAAGACGCCTAGTATTAGTTCGATACCCGGTCTTGCGTAAACTCGTACTCGATGTTCGATATTATAGAGTTTCCAAACGTAGGTGGCAGCATATTCAGGTGCACCTAAAATGACTATATGGGTGTTTTTAGAAGGTGTGGTACAATGACCTATAGAGTCATTTCAGACGAGAGAACAGGTTGCACTGTACACATAGATTGGCATATTGCAAGCTTTTCATGGCACGCACACACATGAGCTGACTAGCCATCCGGGAAAGTTCAAAGTCCCACCAGACCCATGTACTATCAGCTGGTTACCACGCACCGCGCCGGTATCGAGTGTCGCGAGTATTATTGGGTCGCGTGCCAGGGATACATGTTATAGGATTTTGTGAAAGAAAGTTAAACAAAATTAAAATTAAAAAACAAATAAAAAAAACGTCATTTGTGGCTGTCGGCTGTGTGACAATTTCGTAAACGAAGCATAATGATATGCGCACCCCCTGAAAAATTTCCGGAGGTGCTGCAGCACCCCCAGCACCCCCGCTTCCCAGGGCACAGAGCAAATTACATGATACATTTCAATATAACAATGTCGGAATCATATGATATTAATCTTTATTTCAGTTCAATGCAAACTTGTATGTACTGTAGTGTATTGATAAACACTAAAATGACATACTTATTTCTTAATTGTTAACAGGTTCTTGCAGTGCTTCGTATCTCCTCGCGTGTGGTGACTCGTGTTATAACGAAAGACTTATATGCGATAACTATGAAGACTGCGATGATGGAAGTGATGAAGTAGGATGCGGTAAGTAAAACATTGTCGGTTACCTTGGTTACAATACCTAATTTTCCATTTTAGACTTTGGTCGCTGCCATGGGCAGTTAAAACTGCTCGATGCTATACAGATTGTCCCAGAAAAAAAGAAACCGGATTTCATGGCATAAATTTTCTGTTGTAATGAATAATCTCTTTAATGAGATATACATGAATGAAAAGCTATTTGTCTCTTCTTTCATTTGATGTACAACTTATCGCACAAAATTTACGTATGACTGAATTAAAACAACAGAAATTGGTGATACCAACATTATTTTTGCACGCAGAAATTGCAAGTTTGGGTGAGTTTTTATGGTAGGAAACATACTTATTTTGAAAAAGGACAACGACTGCAAAACAATTCATATTTCTATCTTTTATATGACATCACATGCCCAAAAAATAAACGATGTATGCCAGAGAACAAGTACAATGGAAACATGTCTGATTTGCCCAAATGAGTAGATAGTTGAGTAAGAAGTCGCTCATCAGTCCTGACATAGCAGCTGAAAATAGACTTGATGCATGAATGAACTTACACAAACATGGGGATCAGGAAAAACATGGGAAATATGCTAGATCAGGAAAGTTACTCATTTGGGCTGAAATCAAGCATGTTTTCATTGTACTCGTTCTCTTGCATAAATCATTTATTTTTTAATCATGAGGTGTCATATAAAAGATAAAACTATGAACTTGTATGCGGTGTTTATCCTTTTTCAAAATAAGTACATTAACTACCCGAAAAACTGACCCAACCAGCAATTTCTGCGTCAAATTGAATTTCGGTAACACCAATGTCCAGTGTTCTAATTTAGTCATGCGTGAATTATGTGCCATAAGTTGTACATCAAATAAAGAGAAACAGAGCTTTTAATTCATGTATATCTCATCAAAGAAATGATTCATTATTTCTGCCATGAAATCCGGTTTCGTTTTATCTGGGACACTCTGTTCAGCACCATAGGTTTAGACACATCAGCCAACGCCCAATTACATACAATTACCAACAACATAATATATAGTCCAGTCAATATAGGGTTTTGACCTCGGCAAAATTGCAACATGGGAATCTTCTTCAGAATGTTGAATGGAACGCGACCATTCGTCTAAAGCCCCTCCGGTTTTGCCGAAAGGGTGTGTTGGGAGCGTTAAGGCGCGTCAGCTCAGATAACGCTACCAAATGGCACATACGGGGGGGGGGGGGGGGGGGGGCTTATTCCGAATGTACGCGTTTAGAGTATATATGCATACAATGATGTGTACATCAAAGACGCGTCCGTAAATTGCGCCATTTCAATCTCTGAGTTTTTGTTTCGCCAACGCGACGAAACACGTGTTATCCTATGAGAGACCGACTTTTCCAGAAGATGGGATTTCATAGCGCATGGTTGATTGATTGAACCGATGCGTAAGGCGTGCGTACTTCGGATGTACTGTAGTCAATATAATTATGAAGCATTATTATTGCGTGTGTAAAATATTATGATGTCCGATTCCCACGCTCTATATAGTTTACCGCGTTCCGCGCATTCCAGGAAATGGGTTTGTACAACCGCCTTGCGTTGTATAATGAAGCTCAGTTGCGAGTCATGTGTGTTCGATTGTGTACCTGAAAGGGCCTATTTTTTATCAAAATACACATTTACTAAGACATCTACATCTAAGACTTGGAATAGTTAAAGTCATACCTGTAAAGTGTCCAAATCCACGAAAATTACTTGGAGATTCCTCGTTTCTCTTCTACCGTGTTGTTTAGCTTATGGTAACAGAAGAATAAAATAGGGTTTGATTTTTTCAAATGTCCCTTTAGTATGAAAATAATTATCATTGAAAATCATTATTTGAAAAACGTTGATCAACGCAATTGAAAAAAGTAAAATTGTTGTAGCTAAATACGTCCGAGCCAGCACGCGTGGGAAACATTCCAGACGCTACTAAACTTTGATCCAACGTGCGCAAATTCCATGAATTCTGTACAGTCTGTAAACATAAACGAGTGCGGATATGGTCAACGGCTGATTATTACTGCTACAATTCCATGACAGGCCATCAGTATTCGGTGATAAAATATGAACTCAATATTCGTTTTTTTCACTAAGTAAACAGTGTTTGTTTTCTGACACTTTACAGGTATGACTTTAACCTTCGGAGTTAATTAATTTGAGTCTGATCCATAGGCGTACCCAGGGGAGGGGGGAGGGGTTCAACCCCCCCCCCCCCCCCCCCCCTTGACCAAATAATGACTGTTTTGGGGTTTGAACCCCTTCTTTACAATTTGTAGCTGGTCTCGAGACCACATTTAAGCCCTCGAAAATTGTAAATGTACTTGGTCTCGGCTTCAAAAAATGTATACGGCCACTCCCGCCCCCCTTGCTAACATACATTTGTCAGACGACATTACCCCCCCCCCCCCCCCCCCCCCCTGAAAACATTCTGGGTACGCCACTGGTCTGACCACCATCATTCAGGTTTGTGTCATTTCAAATTTCGATTATACTCAAATTAATTCAATCCGAAGGTGAACTATTCCAAGGCTTCGATAGCTACTCTTGAGCAAATTGCATGAGTACACAAGATATGACGTCATACAAATCTTTTTTTTCTTCAAATTTGAACTTTATTTACCGAAAGAGCATACAAAATAATGTCCAAATACCCCAAACCAATAAAATATGTAAAGAATTGGCTAAGATATGCCTAATCGCATGATTTTGTTTGTCAATGGGAAATCAGTGCTTCCAACGCACCCTTTCGGCAAAACCGGAGGGGGGCTTTGGACGAATGGTCGCGTTCCAGTCAACGCGACGCGACGCGACGCCCCCAACGCACCCTTTCGGCAAAATCGGGAGGGGGGGGGGGGGGGGGGGGCTTTGGACGAATGGTCGCGTTCCAGTCGACGCGACGCTACCCACCCTTTCGGCATAAGCCCATTACAAAGGTCCTAAGAAGTTGAAGCTAGGAAAAGTGGTTTAATTTGCATTTTAAAGATAATTAGCTAATTTGCATATTTCTTAAATGTGGCCAGAGGTCATTTTCTATCTAGGAATAGTACAATACTGATAAAAAACGACTATTCTACGGTAGTTTAGGGCAAGGAATCTATTAACAGTGCTCATTTGTATGTGCCGTATGGGTAACGCCCTAAGATGGCTGTCCCTAATTTGCATATTTGTGAATATTATTTGTTTTGAGTGGTATCAGCCTCTAATAAACAATAATTCTAGATTATTATTTTTCATTCGTGTTCTAAATATGCAGTGAAGATATTTTTAGATCAGTTGCCACCTTGGCAACCTCTACAAATACATATTAATTTGCATGATTGGGTTATTAACCTAATTTGCATATTCCCCCAAATGGAGTAGGGGTTTACTTCCCAGGAATTCAGGAAATAAAAATGACAAGTAATACCACTTTTTCAAGGTTTTGGGGGGCAACAAGTCCGTTACTTATACTTATTTCCTTATAATACCATGGCAACCTTCTTAAGTCCAAGATGGCTGCTCCCCAAATTACATATATAATGATACACAACTTCATTATATTAGTTATGTAATTAGAACGATATTATAATTTTTGGACTCTCAATTGTTGGAATTGGCAATTAGAATACTTTAATTTGAATGTAGTTGGTTGCTTCCAGTAACAAAAGTATACTCTCATAAAAGAAATGCCGTTAAAGTGGCGTATAGCATTATCTCCATTAAAATGTCAAAGGTGGCCATCTTGGATGTATGTTGGTTGCCAAGGTGATACGCCGTATTAGGTATCATAAATAGATTTGCTGCCCAAAAAAACCTTGGAAAACCTTCGGAATATGCAAATTGTGTAAATAATCGAATTATGCTAATTATATGCACTGCTAGAGGTTGCCAAGGCGGCACCAGGCTGAAGTATCTTTAATACACATTAAGAACATGATTAAAGAAAACAAACCTGTAATTATTGCTTATTAGAGGCTGTAGCCACTGAAAACCAATAATATTCATAAATATGCAAATTAGGAGCAGCCATCTAGGATTTCAGGGTTTTGCCCATTATGGCACTTGCAAACGAGCACCAGAAATGGATTCCTTGCCCTAAAATAAAATACCTTAGAATATTTGTTTTAATTACTAGTGAACTATTTCTAGATAGAAAATGACCCCTGACCTTATGCAAATTATCAAAATTATGCAAATTAGCTAACTATCTTTATAATACAAATTAAACCACTTTCTCCAGCTTCCATTTCTTAAGACTTTTAGTATGTTAAATGTTGCTTGTAAGTATCGGCTTCCATGGTTAGGTGTAGATAATACGTGTGGTTTGCGGTTGCACCATGTATAAGGAGAGGATTGGTTAGTCCTGAGAAGGAATGTTGGTATTCTTTCTAGGATAGTCCTAAAAAGGACTGTTGGTAGTCCTGGAAAGGACTGTTGGTATTCTTGCTGAGCTTGTAGTTCTGATAAGAACTACAGCGCCGGTATAGTTATTGTAAGGAGAGGGTTGGTGGTAGGAGAGCCCCAACAGTCCACCAACAGTCCTTTCCAGGACTACCAACAGTCCTTTCTAGGACTACCACAGTCCTTTTTAGGACCATCCTAGAAAGAATACCAACAGTCCTTCTCAGGACTAACCAATCCTCTACTTATACATGGTGAACCGCAAACCACACGTATTTTAGTATGTTGTTCAGAGGAGTTTCCTGAACGAAATTTCGAAGAAAAATCCTATGTTGC
The DNA here is from genome assembly GCA_037951105.1 of Echinarachnius parma. Taxonomy (NCBI): domain Eukaryota; kingdom Metazoa; phylum Echinodermata; class Echinoidea; order Clypeasteroida; family Echinarachniidae; genus Echinarachnius; species Echinarachnius parma. The sequence goes on from JBAMJV010000436.1 coordinate 73,864, forward strand.
AATTTTGCCGAGGTTACCCCCTAATATTTGCAAGATTGACTGGACTAATTATAGCCAACGTGTACATTATTAGTCTGTACTCAAGGGCCGGTCACATTTACGGTAGTGGACGTAGTCGCCCGTACGCAGTAAGTCAAAAAGGTTGATAAATGGTGCAAAGTAACGGGAAAAGGTGCAGACTCGGCATAGGATTAAAGTTGCAGCATAGTATGCACCTTTGATTTTGTTCTGTTGGAGAACTTCAGACCTAGGAGTAGAACGCACTTTAGAGATGGCTTGTTGGACTCTTTTGGCACTGTGTCCTCTGGTTACAAGATGCATCTTCAAGTTCCTGGCATGGGAGGAAAAGTCAGAGTATTTGGAGCAAATGCGGCGGAGTCTGAGAGCCTGGCTGTATGCGATGCTCGTTTTGCAGTGACGGGGATGGCAGCTTGATGAGTGGAGGTACTGATGGGTGTCTGTGGGTTTGGTGAACAGGTTGGTGGTGATGGTGCCTTCCTCGTGCTTAACAGAAATATCAAGGAAGTGGGCCTGATTATGGGAAAATTCGGAAGTGAATTTGATGGTCCTGTAGAAGGAATTTATGTGGTCAGGCTTTCAGACTCCGCCGCATTTGCTCCAAAGACTCTGACTTTTCCTCCCATGCCAGGAACTTGAAGATGCATCTTGTAACCAGAGGACACAGTGCCAAAAGAGTCCAACAAGCCATCTCTAAAGTGCGTTCTACTCCTAGGTCTGAAGTTCTCCAACAGAAAATCCCTGACCAAGAGCCTGCTGACATACTCCCTATGGTGACTACATTTCATCCCAACTTACCTCCTCTCCGCAGCATCCTCCACAACAACCACCACATCATCCACACTGCGGATCGTCTACGACAGGCTGTCCCCAATGTACCCATTGTAGCATACAGGCGCCCCCACAACCTCAAGGATCTCATCGTTCGTGCTGAAATTCCCTCCTTAAATGATCACCTCTCTCCCATACAGCATGGCACCTTCAAATGCACTTCCAACAAGTGCATTGTATGTAAGGTCCATATTCTCCAAGGTGACCAATTCAAAGGTCACTCCACCAACCACTCACACCACTCTAAGGGCCATATCACATGCACCATCCCTAATGTTGTATATCTCATCACTTGCAGGGTTTGCGGGATGCAGTATGTAGGGGAGACCAAGAACACACTGAAGAAACACTTCTACGGCCACAGATCTACTGTTTTGACATCCAAACTTGACACCCCAGTAGGGCTTCACTTCAATTCACCCAACCATTCCATTTCAGACATGATTCTTCAGGGCATCGAATCATTCGGTAATCGCCCAGACTCAGTCCGCACCAGCAGAGAGAAGCTATGGATGAGACGATTAGGCATCTTCCGCAACAGATTCCGTTCACATATACCCCCATGTTTTGTTCCCTCCCTTACAGCACTATTAAGTTTGTGTCTTCTGCATATATACATGTATATAGTCACTGTCTCTCTACCTTGCTAATTACCTAACTAGTTTATTTTCTCCATTTCTCTCCACATATTCAGTATATATGTATATCTGTATTACATTAATCATGTCTTGTTGGTCAGTTCCCATACTGTATCCATCATTCTGTTTTTACATATCATGTCCGTTCTTTTTCCCTCCATTTTTTTTCTAATCAGTTTGTTTTATTCTCCCTCATCATATCATTCCCACCTAGCGATTTTCCCTTATACTCTATATATCGCCATTTTATATTGTACATCATTTAGCCAGATGCACACTATATCTTTTTTGATGTGCACTTGTGTTTCTTAGTACACTTCCTTCCCCCCTCCCTCTCAACCTCTTGCCATCCATTGTATCTTTCTGCTACCCTCTTGATCACCTCCTTTGTTCCATATCCTGTTCTTTCATTGCTCATCTCATAGCTTTCCAGCAACCACTTTACTCATTCTCCCATCCCCAGTAGCCCTCATCAGCATTATTTCTTGTGTTCCTGTCTACTCTAGCAGGCGCGCCGGAAGCAGTTTTGGATTGGGGGGGCAAAACCATAAGGGGGCTCACGATTTATGTGTTTAGGGGCTCATGCCCAACCCCACTCACAGAGTTGCCAACTTTGAGCCAGAGGTGAGAGTGAGACATTGCGAGGGTATAGCGACCAAGCCCGAGGGAGCGAAGTGACTGAGCGGAGTCCCCCCTCCCACGGTAGGGAGCTTTTGCATTTTTTGACTTGAAATTGTGCAATCTGGTGCATAAAAACATGATCCAACAACATAGCTTACAACCAAAAATGAGTCCCGAGGGAGCGAAGCGACCGAGGGCTGGGGCAGAGCCATAGGGGGAGGGTTTGGGAGGGGGTATCCCCCTCCCACGGGGAAGATTTTGCATTTATATACTTGAAATGGTGCATTCTGGTGCATAAAAACATAATCCATATGCCACATATTTTGTATGATCCAACATCAAAGCTTACAGCCAAAAATGAGTCCCGAGGGAGCGAAGCGACCGAGGGTTGGGGCAGAGCCAGATGGGGAGGGTTTGGGAGGGGGTATCTCCCTCCCACGGGGAAGATTTTGCATTTATATACTTGAAATGGTGCACTTTGGTGTATACAAACATAAACCATATGCCACATTATGTATGATCCAACAACATAGCTTACAGCCAAAAATGAGTCCCGAGGGAGCGAAGCGACCGAGGGCTGGGTCAGAGCTAGAGGGGGAGGGTTTGGGAGGGGGTATCCCCCTCCCACGGGGAAGATTTTGCATTTATATACTTGAAATGGTGCAATTTGGTGCATAAAAACATAAACCATATGTCACATTATGTATGATCCAACAACATAGCTTACAGCCAAAAATGAGTCCCGAGGGAGCGAAGCGACCGAGGGCTGGGTTAGAGCCAGAGGGGGAGGGTTTGGGAGGGGGTATCCCCCTCCCACGGGGAAGATTTTGCATTTATATACTTGAAATGGTGCATTCTGGTGCATAAAAACATGACCCAACAACAAAGCTTACAACCAAAAATGAGTCCCGTGGGAGCGAAGCGACCGAGGGCTGGGGCAGAGCCAGAGGGGGAGGGTTTGGGAGGGGGTATCCCCCTCCCACGGGAAGATTTTTCATTTATATACTTGAAATGGTGCAATTTGGTGCATAAAAACATAAACCATATGCCACATTATGTATGATCCAACAACATAGCTTACAGCCAAACATGAGTCCCGAGGGAGCGAAGCGACCGAGGGCTGGGTCAGAGCCAGAGGGGGAGGGTTTGGGAGGGGGTATCCCCCTCCCACGGGGAAGATTTTGCATTGATATACTTGAAATTGTGCAATTTGGTGAACGTCACACAAACAGCCAGAGCAATAACAGCCTACACAGGAACTACGCGGACCGGTACAGAAAAATCCACCCCAGACGTACCATACGCAAGTTACACAACAAACTGAGATGATTTGTTTGCGCGCGAAGCGCGCAGCGAAACGTTAAATGGATGTATAACTTCAGTTTTTAAACGTTAGAATTAACAAGTATCGGCTGATACATTTAATTTTGTCTTTTCCTTTTTCTTTCTTTCTTTTTTTCTTTTCTTTTTTTTTTTTTTTTTTTGAGGGGGGGGGGCTTTTTGGGGGGGCAAAAACGCGTTTTGCCCCCCCACTTTTTGGATTGGGGGGGCGGCCGCCCCCCTGCCCCCCCCCACTTCCGGCGCCTATGTACTCTAGCCTGCTACTGCATGTACACCTCCTCCATTTTATCCCCCCATTATTTTGGTCTTGTTCACTCCAGCTTGTTGCTAGTCGCACTTTCTTCCTACCTGTTTATATTTATAACTCTATGTTGAGTATAGTTGTTGTCATTATTCGTTCGCCTGAAGAAGAATCTGCCAGATTCGATAGCTCGCGGCTCCATTGATTTACATTTTACTAAACTTGCCTTTATAGTGGACAAGCAGTTTTCAGCAGTTTTTTACATTTATTGATATGATTGATTAGTTTTGTTTAACACAAATCAAAATAGAAAATCATGTGTAGTCAAGGGGTTAATTTTGACTCGAACATGAGGAAAAAGTTAAGTGAGTGAAACAAACCAATTTACTCGAGTTTAAAATAACTTGTTAGTGATGCAAATAACAATAAGTTGCTTTCGGACCGTCGGCATCGTATCAGACAATGGCAATCAAAGGTCAATGTTTTTTGTGCCTCATTCACGCTTCTCAGAAGTACAGGAAATTTTGGGTATGCGCATGTCACAGTGCTACCAAAACTCACGTAAACATTGCCAAAGACGGTACGTAGCTTATTTACGGTCACATAAAATGCCCACAATCACAGTGTTAACGTGTTTATTGTACCTTTGCCTTCAACTTCATCATCATGATCCATGCCATGCATGGTCATGTTCGTAATATCATATTAATAATTATCACTCGGTCTCAGTCACTTTCAGACTGAGACAGAGTCAGTCAAATTCCAATGCAATGTGCAATGGCAATGCCATAGCAATGTCAAAAGACGATCAATGACAATGTCAATGCATGACGATCACGATCATGACGATGGATGTGAATGAATTGATAGCCTGCCTACTCGAGATAATTATCTTATTCTTACATTATTCGAAATAACAGAATGTATTGTTTTGTATTCAAAATTACCCTTTTCGCTGTTGCATTGGATCAAGTTGCTTTCGGTTTAGTTTGCCTGGCCCTGTGTCATCACTGTCATGCTCTTGAGTCTGATCTTGATTTTTTGATCACTCGATTCGCTGCGGCTGCGAAGCATTGAGGCGCTTGATGGTCGGGAGCCACGCGGCTGGTGGCGGCTGTGCAGTCGTTCAGACCACCGCTCAAAGCATTGCTGGCAGCTACTGCACTGGCACTGCTACTCAAGCCAGGCACAACAATCCTTCGCGAATGTTGACTTGCCCGTCCAAATCCGTCCATTTCTGGAAAAACTTTACAGGTATGGTGACAAGAAAACTGCCTCAAAATTGTGTTTTACTGTATCTAAGGTAGATTTTCATGAAGATTACTCATACAAACATATTTTCCTCGTGGAAAAACCCGGTAAAATAAAAAAAATCAACTTGTAAAATCACTTTCGGAACCCCCGTAAAAAAACTGAGTCCGGGCGAGAAAAAAAATGACGTCATCTTAGTGACGTCACATGCAGGCAATCACAGTTTAGCTCGGTCATAGACGTACACGCTGAGTGCAATACTCACGTTGACACAGAGATATTATTTCCATTTGTTTCAATATTTGCAAACATTTGCTTAGGTTTATATCATGGACGATATACACTCTATGTGTAGCTGCATCCTCCTACTATTCATTTCTTAGCAATTCTTAAGCACTTTCAGTTAAGCCTCAATTTACAAGCAAAAACAAGTTTGTTTTACAAGCAAGTCATAGGCTCTGCATTTAAACCATGCACATTCCTCCGTGTTGCGGTCTGCTTGTGATGTCATGAATCGGGTGACACGTGCGCACATTCCAGTCTGCTATAAATGACTTTTTTAGGAGCATGGAACGCCGATGCGAAATAAAGCAAAAAAGTTGCATGAAATTTCCCTTTTTTCCCAACTTAAGGATTTCTTTGAAAAAAAGAGTGTGGTATATCAATAAAGGCACATATTTAAACCTATAAACCTGAATCTAAGCCGGGATTTCCCCCCTCCTTTAAATAGCGAGTCCTGTCATGTCATTTTGTTAAACCGCGATATCTTGGTCTTCAAAAAAAAAGTTTGGGGCGGAAATATGCACGTAAACACATATATTTTTACTCGCATACTCGCATATACTAAAAGGCGGATCGTCTTCCATGATGAAATTTGCACTGCTGCACTGCATGCACTGTGCATGTGGCCGAGAGCACGATCATGACCCAGGACCAGACCTAGTTCCACTGATCTCTAAATATGCTTTACGGTTGAATGAGTAAGGGCGGTATGTGTGCTCGGCCACGTTCTGTTGATTTGTATGAAACTTCTATTGTGACATCGATGAGTTAGAGCCAACGATGCTAATTCCCATGGTTAATGGCGCTGGTCCGTAATCGGGCCCTTGCCCCCTGTGCATTGTGATATGATAGGAACATTTTGGCGAAATGGTGTAAATCGTATTTACAATAACACACGTACACACAGATACACCCTTTTGCCCCCCCCCCCCCCCCAAAAAAAAAAAATCTAATGGTAAGTCTGATGGTTATTTTGGTAAAAAGGGTGTATCTATAGATACACTGTTTTACCAAAATAAATCTGATGGTAAGTCCGATAGTTATTTTGGTAAAAGGGTGTATCTATAGATACACCCTTTTGCCAACAAAATTACTTTAAAAATGTAAAATTACTCCAGATACCTCCTTTTATCTCGAAAACTAAAGCTCAATCACTAAAAAAAAACCCAAATGGAAAAACCTGAAAAAGTCATATTTTCTCAGATACACCCTTTTACCAAAATAGGGCCGTTCTGCCCATATCTCGCTTATTCTTCATCGATTTTCTCTCAGATTTCGATATGTTGTAGCTGAGGTTATGCTCTAAAAGAAATAAGGTCTCAACTTTCCAACAATGGGAATTTAGGAACTATAGTGTGTCTCCATACAATTGTGATTAGTCTGCCTCGCGTATTTGCGCGCGTAACGCAAATGAATAAGAAACATATTATTTTTACACAGGTTTTGCATTTCTGGTACATTATTCAACACACTCCATCAATTTGAATAATTGTTGACTCATAATAACAAGGAACGCGCTCGTTAAAGTCAAAATCACGCGCGCACGCAAATTGGCAAAATATGGTAAAAACATCCTTTTTTCATTCGGCCATGACTTTTTTTGAAGTCCACAAACACCCAATTTTCTTATAATAATCGGAAAGATTATGAGTTGAATATACGAATTTATACCTCATTTATGCCATGTAAATGTCATAAAGTCATCATATTGACGGTTAAAGGTGAAATAGCGCAAGAGTGTGAAAATTGGCTAAATCTGGTAAAACATGCCTTTCTTTTATCGGTCATAACTTCTTTGATCCATGGACATATCCAACTATTTGTTTTAAGATTCTGAAAGAGTATGATGTGCAAATAGTATT